>MCJB01000015.1:22333-83119 GCA_002018475.1 Nicotiana obtusifolia
GTCGGCTCCTCTGAGCAAGCCTTGAAGAGCAGCATTGACAACGTTGAGCTGGCCTGTCAAGTTGTCTATGGTTTGCTGCATGGCAGTGATTTTGTCTGCCTGTTGTTGATGATGGGCTAAATCCTGCGCACTCTCCTGTTGGAGGTCATCGAATTTGCCATGAAGGGCAGCTGCCTCGACAGCTGCTGTTTGACGGTCATCCTCAGAATCCCGACTGATGTTTGCTATGTCATTTTCCGACTGCCGCATTCTGCGGTCCAGGTCGTCCAACCTTTCCTCTAGGCTGGCATTTAAGTCAGGCACGGTACCTACGATGGGCCGTAGTCCGTCAAGAGCCTGTTCGAGGACGGTGATCCGTTCCCCTTGAGTCACCATGGTCAGAAATGGTGAAATGGCAACACGTTCCCTTGTCCGATGCATCGAGCCTAAGCTCTGATACCAACTGTTACGCGACGCCTTCCTAAGATGCTTTGGAAGGGTAGCGTAAGGCTAGGAAATCGATGTCAGTACGATTGCCGTCCGCCAACTGAGGTCCCCTCCGCACGCTAGACTAGATTGTCAGTGCCGTGCGGGAAAAACCAATTCGTAGGTAACAAGAGAAATGAGAGCAGCGGAAGCTTTGGTTGGATTTTTTATGATGATTGTATTGATGATGAAAAAGCTATTACAAAGCTAATGCGGTGTCGAGGGGGCGAAGACACCAGTACAGAGAATTGAATGCTTGCTGAAAATGTTTGAATGCTGATACCCCCCTAATAATGCTTAAAAAATAAAAACCCAAATTACATGAGTAGACCTAATGCGAGCTCTAGGAGCACAATGAATATAAAACAGTAAACCTATTCTATATTTACAATGAAAGGAACTTAGTCTTCTATGATGTAGAAATACTAAGTCTAATGGCAGCAATCTTGTCTTGACGGTCAGGGTCCGCGCGCGCGTTGCTGTCTGCGCGCACGGCACTATTGATGATGGCCCGCGGCGGGGCGCTGGCACTTGTGCTTGGATCATGATGGATGCGCGTGGCCTTGGCTGTGCGCGCGACATCTCTTGGCTGTGCGGCATTGTTTGCGCGCGCAGCATGGTTGACACTCGCAAGCCGCTGGGCGCCGGCAAGGAATGTTGGTGGGGCGACAGAGGCACTTGCGCACTTGTCACTTGGCGCAGCCAAGACCACGGGGCCGTCCGTGGCGCTAGGCTTTGAGAGGCTTAGGACGCCACGGGGCGCGTCCAAGGGGTCATGGGGCGAGGCTGGAAAGCCGCCCATGACATGCATTATGATTCTTAGTTCTTGATTTTAAGAACCTGAATGCTGAACACCTGTATTTTGGGCTTGAGGCTGTAGTTTATGCTTTATGCATATTTGAGCCTGAGGCCGTAGTTTATGCTTTATCCATATTTGGCTCTGAGGTTGTAGGTTCTGCTTTATGCATATTTGGGCGTGAGGCTATTGTTTATGCTTTATGCATCTTTGGGCCTAAGGCCGTAGTAGTGTATATGTATACATAGGACTGAGGCCGTAGTTTATTAAGATAAATAGGTGGTTCATCATTCAAAAAAAGGAGTATTCATATCCTTACTTCCTTGTTAAGTTATCATTTATCAGTTCTTAGTTATCATTTATTAATTCAGTTATCGGTTATCATTTCAATTATCAGTTATCAGTTGAGTTTCAGTTTTAGTATTTATAGTTCTTTCTTTCAGTTGTTTTACATACCAGTACAATTCAAATGTACTGACGTCCCTTTCGCCTGGGGCCTGCATCTCACTATGCAGGTAACGGTTTACAGTATGACGATTCAAAGCTCTAGGATTCTCATACCAGCTATTTGGTGAGCCCCAGTTCTTTCGGAGAATTATCATTACTTTACAGTCTTTCAGTATTTACAGATATTCAGTGTTTTTCAGTACTTCATTAGAGGCTTCATAGACTAGAGTAACAGTTACACAAAGTTGCAGGCTTTTCATGTTAAGCAATGTTGGCTACAGGTATGTTTCAGATTCATACTTTCAAAATATCATTTTGCACTCTTACCCAATTTATAAGGGTTATACAAGTATTTTCTTTAACTTTTAAAGATTTAAAATTAGTTTTTTCTTGCACTTAAATTATTCAAATGTTTCTTAATTATCCCTTCAAATTATTTCAGGGTGATTTAATCATCCACATTTATTATTTTTACCCACATGCATTTTTTAAGATTTTATTCCATCTTTTTACATAATTATATTTGCATCTTTCTACTCTTTTAAAATATTTTGCAATAATAGCATGTATTCTCATAATGAATACTTTTTTTATATTATGTCAGAATAGCATCTTCTTATTTTTATAACTCTGAATTATGTTTGTAAAGTATTTAATGTCTTAAATAATATCATATTTATTAAGTAGCCATTTTTATAATTTATTTTAAGGAATTTCGTGTATTTTAAATTATAGCCCAATATAGGGCTAAATTCCAGACCGATTAAGGTCCAAAAGAACAAGCCCATCGCAGTAGACCCATGCAGCCCAAAACCAACACCCCAGGTCAAACCCAATGCCCCACACTCGACCTAGTGCCATCTCTAATCCCAGCCATTGATCTCAGAGATCAATGACGAGTGTAAAACATACACTTAAATATGCTCGCTAGCCGAATATAGTATAATATAATATCGTATCCACAAGGATTTGATTTAATTAGTATTTTCATAGCTTCTAGTTTAATTGCTATCCAAGATGATCGACAATTTAGGTTTGTGTGATTTAAAACTAAAATTCACTAAAAGTCTAAATTGTTGGCTAATGATAATCGCAACAAGAGTAAGCAAACAAGATATCAATGGGATAAAATAGGGATTGAAAGGATAGGTGCTAGATAATTGCTTGGGATTTAACTCTAGTTAGTTCACTTCTAAGATTCAAGTGATGTCTTTCAAATTCACCCAATTATTAGTTCAAATTCACCCATTTTTCGTTTCTCTCTTTGAATAGACTAGTGTCCTTTGATCCCCGAACTCAGTCCCCATTAATCCTTGGGCTTTTACTCATACTTCAAAGCTTCAAAATAGCGTGAATTCATCCCATAACATCTACATAGCTCATAATCACTCCTACAAGGCATAAAACATATAATTAGTTCAAAACACTAGTAATTAAAGCTCAAACTCAATTTAAGTGCAGTAAATTAGAGTGCAATAAGCGACTAAAACCTGAGATTATGGCCTACCATCAATCAACGGGACATAAACCGTCCCCCCTTTTAGTTAACCAAACCCCTAACCCTAATCACCATTTCCCCCGATCCGGCGCCATTAAATTCTCTCTATTTTCCTCCTCTATTCGTTAAACCCTAGCCTCCTTATCGCCCAAATCCTCTCTGAATTCGAGTATACTATGGAATCCTCTCATGATTTACCTACCTTATTCCGCTACTACTCACGTGTTTATGGTGTTACTTACTACTTGCCCAATTTTGGCAAGTAATGCCTTTCAAAATTAGGCCTGACTGACTTCGATCTTCGAAGATTCAGACAGAATTTGGCCTATATACACTCAAAATGGGGCGATTCTTGCACTACTTGTTTGATTTACAGTTGGTTGGACCCAACTAGGATTTGATATCTTTATCTCTTTTATCGATTCTGATTGCATGAGATATTTTCTTTCCTTTTTTATGTTTAAATTTATTATTTTTCATGATTGTCTATTCAAAATGATCATTATATAAACCCTTCCCCTAATTCCCCTAAGACGGACCTAACTACGATTATTCTCTCACTCTCACTCATTCTATACTATTCTGAAACACTTGAATCCGCTTTATTGACCTTCCCAGTGCGAACACTACTCGGGGCTCATTTCAAGCTCCTGTGAACTTTGATGTAACAGGGTTTTGGGGTCCTGTTGTTCTCTCTTTGCTACTGATACTCAAGTTGTTGCTGGCACTTTTTTTTCTCATTTATTTGATTTCTAAATATGCAAAGCGGTAAGTGTTTAGACCCTCGCAATCATGTTTCTCCCCTACTATTGTTTATGCTTCTTAACAACTGTGTTATGTGAACTCTTCTAAATCAATATGACATTGTGTCGACCTTGCTTTGAATTTCTTTTGTTATGCTTGTTTGAGAATGTCATATTTTTATATGCTTAAATTTCTATATTGGCCATTTAGTATGGAATCCTTTCTCATGCCTTACCTTGAAACTTTTTTACAAAAACCACTTAGGAAACTATGTTCCTGCCCCGAATTGCTTTAGCGAGTCTCTTCCTGCTGAATCCTTATGCATAACATGTTATTTCTCTGCAAATTGACCCTTGACCATCAGATGTGACAATTCTCTAAATTTTTAGCCTAATATGCTCCCTTGCCATTGCTAAACTTTAATGTATGCCCATTATATGTTTTCAACATGAATGATTTCTGACCATCTTAAGCCTGCTTAGCCTATTATGTTTATGTATAACTAAGTACTATACTTGTTGCTAGTTATGAGTCAATGCCTTATTTTATATTCTTGTGAGAAACTAATTCATGCCTAGAATTTTTTCAAATGAATTACTTCCTGTTGAGTCCTTCATGTATAATATGCTACTTTCTTAGAGTCAATTCATGAGAAATCCACGTGCCAATATTATCCCAACTAGGTTTCTCTGTTGTTAGTAAATTCTCATGTTATGTTATCATTATGTGCTCACTCATTGCTTAAGGCTTCTAGGATGAATTCCAATATATCTAACCTATTCTTCCTATATGGTGAACTAGGATAAGTCCTTATGCTTGCTTGACATGTTAGTTCGAAGTTGAAATGTTTCACTTACCATGAGTCCTTGTATTTTCTTTAAGACTTTGAGCCCTTGTGTTATGACTAATATCTATCTAAAACTCAATATGTTAAGTTTCTCATGTTCAAACTAAGTGATTGCTTCCCCATGTCCACTAGTCTAGTTGTTATTCTGCTTGGCTATAAGCCAGATGTAACCATGTCTTCCTTAGGCTCTCATGTTTAAGGCCTTTCTGTATAACTGCTCCTTACTTGTCTCCATGATTATGACTCCTCTAAATTTCCTTGTTAAGACTCTTAATGTCTAAAGTCCCCATTAGCTTAATTCTGAAACATGCTTTACTTGGAAATTCTACTTAGCTTTGGCAGGCTTTCTTTTAACTTGTTTTTTGGGAAATATAACTTGTATGTATCCTATGTATGCTATGCCTGCTGAGACCTTGTGTAATCCTTCCTGTGTACCTTTGGTTTGGAAAGCTTCTGTTTCTCTGTTAGCTACAGCCCTAAGGGCTAAGTGTGTAATCGACTCAGCATATAGTTTATCACTTGTATGGTTAATTTGCTGGGTAAGCAAGGCATTGGCTTGAGCCTTGTTGTTGGGCTAATTTGGTGCTGAGAGCTGCAGCATATTGATAGCCAGCCGGAGTATGGGCTTTCTTATACGCAAAAGGCTCCAAGTTTGGTTGAAAGAGTGTCCTTGATTTGATTTGTATCTATTTTAGGCATGTAACTGTCTTAGCCATCCTATGATTATTAATTGAGCTTGTATCTATATTTGGGCATGTAATAACTTGTAATAATAATAGCTAGGGATTAGTATAAAGTGCGGGGTGGGCTGGGATACTTCAGTTCTCGCACGAAAGGGTAGAAAATATGGCTATAGGATCTAAATGCTTCATTTGCTACTTGCTCAACATGCTCTACTTCTATGTGTTTTTTGATAGCATGCCTATAGGATCTTGTTTGAGTAATCAAGAACTGTTTACATTTATACTTCTTTTAATCATGTGACTCATCTAGATTCCATGTCTATAGGAACTAAAACAAGACTTGTTGATCGTTACACCTACATACCATGTCTATGGGACGTCATTTTAATTAATCAAAACTATCATCATTGCTATTCTTGTCATAATGCCCGCCTAGGCAGCATGCCTATAGGGATAAATTAAATGCATATGTGTTCTCAAATATTTGTTGCCTAGATACCAACTATTTAGAGAGCATGCCTATAGGATATTACTCACCTAAAAAGCATTCCAATAAGACAAACGATGAACAATTTTGCGCCTTCAATGGTCTTACTACCCAGATATAAATTGCCTAGTGGTCATCCCTATAGATCCTTAATAAGAATTTGTCACGACCCAAAATCAAAACCATCGTGATAGAACCTAACCTAACCCTCTAGGTAAGCCAATTAACAAATTAACATAATACAATAGCATTGAAGTGAATTAAAGTTTGAGTTAACGACATCTTATACAACTCCCCAAGGACTAGTAGTACAAATCATGAGCGTCTAAGAGTTAGACTTTACAAAGCTAGTATGAAATAAAGTACATCATCTGTTTGAAATATATACGAATAGAGCTTTCATAAGTCTAGAGCTATCATGAACAAGAGGCGGCTATAACCGGAACGCAGGTACATCTTCAATTCCAGCTCCCCTCGAACACAGCAACATCAGCATCAAACATCTGCACGCAAGGTGCAGAAGTGTAGTATGAGTGTAACCGACCCCATGTACTCAATAAGTAACGAGCCTAACCTTTATTAAAAGTAGTGACGAGCTGGAACAGAGGTTGGAGTCCAACACCAATAGCCAACAACAGTTCATAACAACATATTAATAATGGTACAAGAAACATACTCAGATATAAGATGCTCATCTCGTTCATAATTCCGGAAAAATAAGCATGCTTTTCAAGTATATCATTGAAAACCCAATTCTTTTACCGAAATCACCAAAATATGAGTAGGTTTGAAAAACTATGATTTTTCCCCAAAACTTTTCAACAACAGATAAGATGTTTCATTATCACATGGCATGAGGAAAATACATCATTATGCCTACATGTCAATATGTAGGTGAAATCATGAATGACACCAAAATCGGAGTGGCAGAAAGAAATACGTCTCTATGCATGTATCTCAAGTATGCATCTTGAATGCAAATCAATTCAATGATAAAACCATATGCATACTCTAAGAGTATCAATTCACTCAGTCCTCCCAGTTACTCAGTCCTCACAATCACTCGGCACTCGCACTCGCACTCGGCATTCGCACTCAGTAGGTGTCTGCGCTCACTAAGGGTGTGTATAGACTCCGGAGGGTCTCCTTCAGCCCAAGTACTATAATGAGCCAATCATGGCATGAAGCTGCACGGACAACTCACGTGCCATAATATTAATATCTAGATCCGCATGGATGACTCACGTGTTAAACGAACAACTCAGATGCTGCACGGACAACTCACGTGCTAGAGTATCAACATCTAGATCCACTCGGACAAATCACATGCTATAGTATCAATAACCTCCCAAACAGGCCCTCGGCCTTGGTCAGTCATCAATTTCCCCAGTCTCTCGGGCTCACAACACTCATGCTAAGCAGCCCAAATCAATGATATGAGATGTGACAATATACGATAGCAAAGACTGAGATATGATATGAAATGATGAATATGACTGAGACATAACTGCAATTAAGCAAACAACTCAACAACGAAGAACGACCATTGTGGGTCTCAATAGTACCAGCATATAGCCTAAACATGATTTTTAGAATAAATTACAACGCAAGTGCTTTAACACATAGAGTATAGTAAAAATATTCAGATAAGATAGCTACACAATTCCACGGAATCGACTAAATCACAACTCACACGATGCACACCTACACGCCCGTCATCTAGCATGCGCGTTACCTCAACCAAGTTTAGATGTGTTACTTACCTACAAGCCAAATCCAATACCGAGCAAGAAAAACGATGCTCCAAAATGCCATCCCGCACGTACCGACCTCCAAATGGCTCGAAACTAATCAAAAACAATTCAAATACATCAAATAATGCCAAAGGGAACAAACTCAATTGATAAAGGTCGAATCGTTAATCAAAATTCCGAAATCGACTAAATAATCAAAAAACGATCCTGCGCCTCGGAACTCGATGAAACTTACAAAATCCGACAATCTATTTAATTACGAGTCCAGCCATACTAGTTTTACCCAAATCCGACACCAAATTGATGTTCAAAACTCAAAAATCACTCTATGAAACTTTGGACAAAACCCCCCTATTTCCACTTTAAAATTCACAATCCAATTACCAAAAAGATGGTCACTTTTATGGTTGTGCTTATATCTCTTATCCTCCTCCATCCCTTATTATGATGGTTCTACTTTTACTTGTGAAGTTAATAGGAACAACGAACCTAGGAATGCAGACTTAAAGGAGATCAAGGGTAGTTATGCCTTATGTAAAAAAATAACATCACACTATTACAGATACAAAGGCAAAAGATAAATATTCACAACTTGAAGGCTCAAGTGAGTCAAGTAGTGAAAGCTTTGAATGTTCAACAAGTCAGTATTGTGGATAGTAGCCAAAAACAATGTGAATCAGAGTTAGCAGTTGAAACTCTAATGGAGGAGGTCAGAGTAGAAAACCAACAACCTAGCCAACTGGAATTTGAGGATGCCGATGTTGAAGACGTGATACTATTGTTAGCCAAGGACATTGAGGAGACAAATTTAGTTGACTCTAGTGTCATTGCTGTTGAGGATGTTGAAAGTCCTGAAGTTTATGTATTTGAGTGCATTGATTCTCACTCCAAGCATTCTTCCACATTGTGTTTGGATGATGATATAGAAATAGAGTCATCCGAGCCAAATTAAGAAGTCAAGGAATGTGGAACAAGGAGTCAACATTCTGGAATTTTTCTTGCTAGAATTTCAGGATTACAAACCTCATGTAAAGGCTAAGAATTGCAGAATAGTAAATTATTTCCTTGGGCCGGTTAGATTTATTTCATCACCCCAAGAGAACAATCATAAGCTTGAATCAAAACTTGATGTTTAATTCATAAGCTCGAGGTGGAGGCAGAAAGCGATTCACACAACGTTAAATCAGGCGCTCGTTGGGAGGCAACCCAACTTTACTGCTTTCTTTTATTTTTAGTTTATTAATTATTTTTTATTATATTATTTTTGTAGTGTCTTTTTTATATTTTAGGAGCATGAGTTTTGAAGGATGCAACAGCAAGCCAGATGATTAGAACTACGCGTGGGGTGTCCGCTCAAAGAAAAATATCCATGAGAAGTTTGTGTACCCCATGAGCTGTTAATGCTTCGGCCTTTTGGCCTATCAGAGAGTTTTTTTTACCCTCTTGTTAGTTATGTGTGCACTGGGGACAATGCACAATTTTAAGTATGGGGTTAGGAGATTTTCTGGGTGACTTTCTATGCTATTTTAGTTGTGTTAGTTTAATTGAAGATTCTTTTTTCAGAAAAGTAGAAAAGAATGGATTTTTCCCGATGATGGATCTTCTAGACAGTTTTCTTGAGGGAGTAAAGTCTAAACAAAAACCCAAAAAAAACATAAAATAAAATCCAAAAATATATCTTTTTATTATATTTTAGGTAGTAATAATCCATCTTGATTTTTCTTTGTGTCTCGGTTCTTTTTCATGGGATGTAGTTTGAACCGGACAGTAGTTTTATTTTTTTAGAGTAGATTAGGATATAAGAATAAGAGGATGGAAAAAATGAGATTTCTAGGCACCTTTTTGACTTGATTGATAGTAGTGTATTTATGCTCTAGCATGTGTATTACCTTCCCTATGGTTTGAAGTTTCTTATGATGCCTTGTTGAATTAGATAGCATGTCTATTGACGCCTATGTCTTGTTTTCTTGGCTTGCGTTCACTTTGTGCATAACGCTTAATAATTTGTAGCTCCATGAATACTTGAAATTGTTTGAGAGTCGGAATGAAACCGTCCTTACTGAGTCATATGCTATGTGTGATGAGAATTTGTGAAGTCCATGTTATTGCACTTGAGTCTAAAAACTTGCCGATATGTGAGTTCAAACGAAATCCTAGGTTTGCTCGGTTTGAAAAATAAATTTAGGCCTTCTTTGATCTTTTTGAGTTTAATGCATCACAAATAAAATTATCCCTAATTAGCCCTTTTTTAGCATGTAGACTTTTATATTTACCACCCAATTACGAGCCTATGCCCTTTTTGTTCTTAATTGACATTATTTTGATCATTTTACCTCTAAGGCGCTTATCAATAAAACGAGCGCTAGAAGAAGGAAGGAGGAAACTTCAATGGCTTTTGTGTGGAACCAATGAAAGAAAAAATATGCACTTATTTTGTAAAGGAATACACCACTAGCGCAAATTATAGAAGAAGAGAAAAGTGTTATGAAAAAAACAAGAGAACAAAAAGAAAGAAAACAAAATGTAAATAAATTGACATCTTGTCTTCCTAGTGGGTATAAAGTAAAGTAGTGCTTAATGAAAAAGAAAATATCTCTGGGGCCATGTTGTTTGTAAAATTGAAGTTGGGATTGAAGAAATATGCGCTTAAAGATAATTTTGTGATGTGTTAAAGTGCTTAGGAGGGTTAGTCACTATTCCTAAAATTTATTCCACTCGTCCCTTAGCCCATATTATAACCATAAAAAAGTCCTAATTGGTTTTAGATCGAGCGAGCCTACATTAGTAGAGATTTACCTAAAGGGCAAGCCTATGGCACCTTTTGCATGTATGTGACTTCTTTGAGAGTGAACGGTTTCTTTTATATATGCGAGTCCTTAAAATATGTTTGATCATGAGATTCGAAAGTGTGGATTCTATTTACTCTCCTTGATGCTGTTGTAAGGGTACATGATTTCACAATGGATAGGTTACGTTATTCGACTTCTCTTCATTGGTAAGAATTCAAGCCATGAGTGCATTGTGATATTGAGTTGATTTTTGAGGCTACGATTGTTATGAGCATATAGTCTTTATTGTGAATATATTTGAAATATGGTATAAAGTAAAGGGAAGTGTGTGTTGAAGGCATATGCTAAATTTTAGTTGTTGCTATCAACCATAGTCGTAGGTATGATGTGTTTTGGATGTATTAAAAGAAAATAAAGTGCTCAAGGTTAATGTGTATTGGTGGTTGACTCGAGAGCAACGTTTAAGTGTCGGGTAGTGATGTTTGGCAATAATGCTATATTTTTAGGACATTACTCGCCTTACATGTTGTTAGTTAGTAGTTAATTTTGTAAAATTTTAGCTAAATTATATTATTTTATGTTTAGGAGTATCGGAAGACAAAGACGAGTGAAGGTTGCACGAAAAGAGAACAAAAAATAAGAAAAAAGTACGAAGTACCCAGGACTGGCAATAGGCCAGGCGTCGCCAGCTCTATAGCACGATGCTCCTCGCTATAGACCTCACCTCACCTGACTTAAGGCGAGCTCAACCTGGCCTTACACCAGGCTTCGACTGGCTTATGGCGCGCTACAGATCACGCCTAGCTAAAGGCCTGGCCACCCACTCCGCGAATAAATAATTTCCTACTCAATTTTTGACTTGGAGACTTCTACTCTAACCTATAAATGCTCCCTAACATGTCTAAGAGAGATATTGGATGTTTTTTAAAGGGGATTC
The DNA here is from genome assembly GCA_002018475.1 of Nicotiana obtusifolia. Taxonomy (NCBI): domain Eukaryota; kingdom Viridiplantae; phylum Streptophyta; class Magnoliopsida; order Solanales; family Solanaceae; genus Nicotiana; species Nicotiana obtusifolia. The sequence goes on from MCJB01000015.1 coordinate 33,781, forward strand.
GATCTAAGGAGGCAAGAACATGCTAGGTACAATTCTTCTATGAGTTTTTCACTTTCTTCTTTCAATTTTCCATTATTGGTTATGAATTTTAGTATTGTAGTTTTACATACTATTATGAATAGCTAATTTTTTTAACTAGGGTTTTGATGGAACCTTTAGTAGGATAAATTCTCATTATGTTTGAATATAATTGACTCGTTGGATTTCTCTACTTGTTCAACTACGTATTTATTATTGATCAATTGACTGTGCATATTGCTTGGAAAAGGTTAGACATTCAGGTAGTTGTTGAACAACATCACTCCTAACGTATGTGAGAAATCAATACGGAAGGTTTAAAGATGGGATAAGGAATAACAAAACCTTGGTGTGATCTTAGTGAGCGGTGAACTAGTGCCAGCTAGCGCAGTTCGAAAGAATATGTCTAGTAAATTGTGGTAGTTGTTCGAAGAGAACCACGACACCCGAAGTACTCACGATCAGTAGAGAATACTTAGATGATATTATAGGAGATGTAGTGGGAAGGTTCCGACAATCGGAGAAATCATAACTCTAGGCCTCCTTAATTTTGACTTCAACCTTTAATATCTCTAGTTGTTAACTTACTACTTTAAGTTGTTAGTTAATTAGTTAGATATAAAAATTTTAATATTTTTAACTTATAAATTGTTCAACCTTTGCAACGATCGCTTAGCTTTTTTACAAGGCATTAGTTGGGCATGATCAGTGATACTTGTATTCGAGAATCTGTTGGTGTTTGCAGTCGAAATTAGAATTGAATCTTGGAATTGTATGGTTGAAAACTGATTTGAACTTGGATTTATTTGAGATATAGCTGGGACATTTGAGGATTGAAATTGGCACTTTATAGTTCAGATTATTGGAGCCTAAGCGCTTACTTTGTGTACAATTAGTAAATATTGCTATTTTAGCTAATTAAATGGGAACCTCCCTAATATTGGTAATTAGGTTTATCATTTTGCATGCATAGTACTTACACATTATTTTCCTTATTAAGATATATTTGGAGATATACGAGCTTGGATTATTGAAATTTATCTTTGATCATATATAAAAGAAAAGACATTGAGATGGATAGGAACTACATGGTATTGACATTGAAGGAGATTGGTTAAATGAGTTTTTTGAAGTACAAAATTATTTCCCTAAGCATAATCTCTATCTAAAAAATTATCCCTTTTAATATGCAAAAACGTAGAGCTATTAAAATGGATTAGCGCAGCCCAATCCAGTCCAACCCTTGTAGGTTTCGAATTTCAACGGGTAGGACGTGCTGGCCCTTTGCTTAGAAGGGCTTTAAAAATACTAGCCCAATTCAGCTTTAAGCGGGACACGGGATAAGACGTGCTAGCCCTTCAAAATTAAAAATATTAGATGCTTTTTATTATCACGTTTTATTGCATGCAGTAGCAGCGTGAAGACCGTTAACGGTAGTGAACATCATAAAAATTTAGCTTTCTCAATAGAGATTGTCACAAATTTATTTACTTTTTTGTTATGGCATTTAAAGCTCATTTGTACTGTGCTAGCAATTAGATAAAATACATAAAGACCGAAAAGGTTCTTTTGGAGTATATGCCTATTTAATTTCAAGATTAAGCGTGTTATTCTTTTTTTAGAGATAAAAATTTGTTCGTTTGAATCATTCTTTTTTTTTTTTTTTTGTCTTTTTTAATTAAACCTCCACTTGATTAGAAAAATCTCTAAATAAATATACTTCACAATTATTTTCAGGTAATGATATATCTATATATATATATATATAAAACTAGATTGGTCCACGTGGCTGGCCTAACCCTACCTTTTATTAGGACAAGGTTGGGCTAAGAGTTTTTAAACTTATATAGCCGAGGCTAATAAGCCAGACCCAAACTACCACGCCCAATCCATTGTGCTAGACCGAGGCTAGGCCGTAGGCGACCCATTGGGTCAAATTAAGAAATTATTTTATTTAAAATTAAAAGCTTAAAAATAAAAAAGTAAAAAGAAATAATAAAGATGAAACAAATGACAAAAGTACTCTTGACCATATCAATGTTTATCAAAGTTAGAAAGCAGCTTATCATAATATAGTTTATATTCCACGTCCTATGCGTGCTTTACCTGTTTTATGCCTACGGTCCAGAAGGCTTTGGACCTACTATTTGGTAGTTCTAGACTTTCCTTAGAATGCTCAAAAAATGATAAAACTAAGCGTACAATCAATACAATTAGGATAACATATAGTTAACAATTAAAGACTCAAGTTGGCCTCCTCACATAGACATAGATGCATGCTGGCAGTTATGAGTTTATGCTAACAGTCCAGATTACAAAATGAAAGGCTGTAGGCAGGCATATTTAGAGTGAAAGTAAATTAAATTGTTCAAGACCTATAGGCATGATTTGTATATGATTGAATGACTCAATAACATCTTATAGGCAGTACTTCTAGGCAGATTATCTTGACAAAGTTGCTGATTATACTTCCTATTAAAGATCTATAGGCATGATCCCTAGGTGATTTACATCTGGACAGTGAGACCAATGAAGATGCAGAATTATTCATCTTTGGTCCTATAAGCATGCTTTTTAAGTGAGTAGTAATATCCTATAGGCATGCTCTCTAAACATTTGGTGTCTAGGCAACAAATATTTAAGAACGCATACTCGTTTTATTTATCCCTATAGGTACGTTGCCTAGGCGGGCAGTATGATAAGAATATCAACGAAGGTAGTTTTGATTAATCAAAATGAGGTCCTATTGACATGGTATCTAGGCATAACGATCAACAAGTCTTGTTTTAGTTCCATAGAAATGGTATCTAGACGACTCACGTGATTGAAAGAAGTATCAATGTAAACAGTTCTTGATTACTCAAACAACATCCAATAGGCATGTTTTCTAAAAACACATAGAAGTAGAACATGTTGAGCAAGTAGCACATGAAGTATTTAGATCCTATAGGCATGTTTATTAACCTTATATGCGATAACTAAAGTATCCCAGCCCCCTCCCCCCATTTTTCACTAATCCCCAGCTGCTGTTATTACAAGTTATTACAGGCTAAATATAGTAAATACAAGCTCAAACAATAATCACAAGCCGGCTAATATAGTTACAGGCCAAAAATAGATATAAATCAAATCAGGGACACTCCTGGGCTTTCAACCAAACATGGAGCCTCATGCGGATAAGAAAGCCTACACTCCGACTGGCTATCAATATAGTGCATCTCTCAACACCAAATTAGCCCAACAATAAGGCCCAAACCAATGCCTTGCTTACCCACCAAATTAACCTTACAAGTGACAAACAATCTGCTAAGTTGATTATACACTTAGCCCTTACGGTTGTAGCTAACAGAGAAACAGAAGCTTTCCAAACCAAAGGCACGCAAGCAGGATTACACAAGGTCTCAATAGGCATAGAATACAAATGATAGATACAAGTTATATTTCCCAGAAAATAAGTTAAGAGATAGCAAGCCAAAGCTAATTAGAATTTCCAAGTAAAGCATGGTTCAGAATTAACCTAAAGGGGACTTTAGGCATAGGAATCTTAACAAGGAAATTTAGAGGAGTCATAATCATGAACACAAGTGAGGAGCAGTTATACAGAAAGTCCTTAAACATGAGAGCCTAATAAAGACATGACTGTCGCGCCCCATTTTCTCGCAAAAGCGGGTTTCGACATGTGAAAACTTTTTTAAATGGGTATTAAAGGAGAAAAGTCGCCACATAATGATCTTTAAAGTGCGTTAGGGTACCTATTTACAAATAACTCTGTTTGACAAGTCTACATCACCGAAGATCGGGTATGGGCTCAAATTATCTCGAAGAGAAGATGTTAGGCACTCGGTAAGATCCACAATGGTGGGTCCCGGCCGAAGTTTATGCTATGTGGATTGTGGAGTTATAAATAAGCTAAGTGGTCATAAAAATGATATGGAAGTTTGAACGTCTATTGTAACAAGTGCAAAGAAAACAACATAAGATTTAAACTAAATTAGTACAAGTCTTAGAGGTTACAGGGATACAACTACGTCGGTCTATATTTAATGACTAAGTGTGAACAACAAGAAAATAAAGGAAGGGAGGTCCTAAGTTTTTTAGCCTAAAGGATCACCCCGTGCAACATAAGTAATATTTCGCTACTCCCATAGGGTAGTGTTTGCCCATATTATTCAGCGGGCACAGACTATCATCTTCAGCTATCCAATTGCAATGCTAAAGTTGTTACTTAAATGCGCTCTCATCCAATTCTAAGTCGCATTATATGCTTGCACTACACCTCCCATGCCTATGGTCCAGGAAGCTTTGGACCTACTATTTAGGTGGTTCTAGACATTACTTAGGTTGATCAAAATGATAAAAACTAATCGCACATTCAAAACAAATTGGACTGGACATAATAGTAATGAGCTGCTCATGTTAGCCTCCACAGATAGCAACAAAGGCACGCAAACAGATTTCAGGTTATGCAGTAGGTAGTTTCAGAATTAGGACGTATTCGAGTCGCTAAGTGTCACGACCCGAATTTCCCACCCTCGGGAGTGGTGATGGCACCTACTAGTGAAAGCTAGGCAAGCCAATCAACCGAATTATTTGCCTTGTTTCTATTTTTAAATTCATTACAACTTAAAATCGGCAACTAAATAACAACATAACTTAATACGGAATAATAAACTTTTAGACTTTAAAATACCGCTAATAAAATCTCCTTAACGAAACTACCCAAGATTTGGTGTCACAGCTTCACAGACTGTCTAAGAGTTCTACAAATAAGGGTCTGAAAGAAATAATATATATATATATATATATATATATATATATATATATACATCTACAGCGGAAAGATAGAAGTAATTAAAAAATTAAAGCTGGGGAAGGGAAACATGCTTCGGGATAGCAGATAAAATAGATCATCAAAGAATAATAAGGAAACTACAATTTAACTTCTAACACGAATAAACTGAAATACAGGCAACTTTCACTTTCAGTTCCATCTTGTTGCAGGCGTGCAACCCGATCCCATTTCTCATTATATCTTGTGGTAGGCGTACCACCCGCTCCCATTTCATTATATCTTGTGGTAGGCGTACCACCCACTCCCATTTCATCATATTTTTGTGATAGGCGTACCACCCGCTCCCTTTTCATCATATTTTGGTAGGTTTACCACCCGCTCCCATTTACATCATATTTTGTGGTAGGCGTACCCCCCGCTCCCATTTATAAGTCATCACAAAAATCACAAGAAATCCCGGCAAGGGAACAAAAGCAATATAATAACTTCCCAGCAAGGGGACAATAATATTAAAGCAAACATCCTGGCAAGGGCGAATCAGCTATAACCAATCTTAACTCAACTTCTACTCGGCTCAACTAATGCCAATATTCAATTATAATTAAAGTCCACGATAAATAAACTGAGTTCTTGCTCAACATCGAGAATCATTAATTAAGGCTTTAACATATTTCCACAATTGAAACAGTTCCATCTACAATTAATCTCCAAATCCTATTATCATTGTTTTAAGTCTAAACACGACCCATTAATGACACTGGACTCTTTAATTCTTAACAAATCCTTATTCAACTAATCTATTTAGCAATTGACTTTATACCTACAGAAGAAAACTAAACCTATAACAAAGAGGAACAACTGTAATGAAGAAACCACCGTAGCAAATCCTCACGTGAACTCCCAATTCCACATAAAAATATCAAGAACAATATTCAGCAATTTAAACAAGAATCCCACAACAACTATCCATTTAAGACTCACGTTCATGCTCGACACCAACGTATAGATACTCGTCACCATGCCTATACGTCGTACTCAACAAGAAGCAATTAACAAATAGAACACAACTCCTAATCACTCAAGCTTAGGTTAGAACGGACACTTACCTCGCTTTGCAACCAAATTCAAGATTGCAACAAACCTTCGCCTTGAAACTTCAATGTCGAAATATAAATTCTAACAACTTTTTATTAAATGAATTGAGTTGAAAATACAAGCTTAGCAACTAGGCAATTCCAGAACAGAGCTTTCGCCGGTGACAACGAACGGAGCCGGTGACTGCAAATCTCAATGGCAACTTCGAACTCCACTTTCGCCGCTGCTAAATGCAGAAACTGGACGAGTGATTAGAAAGAGACACGGCTGGGACAGCTGGACGACTAGTCAATGACAACGAGCATGGGGAGTCACGATAAAAGTGAAGTCTCTTTTGCGGTGCTCCTGAAACATCAAACAAGCTGACTTTGATGTCTCGCTCAATCCTTAGCAAACAAAGCAATACTTTTATCTCTTTCACCAAAAAAAAGAATCCATCACCCAATGATTGCACTACCAAAGAGGCCAAATAAAATAACGTGTTCTCTCTTAATTCTGCCGACACCGTAACCCTTCGTTCCTGTAGTCTATTTCTTTTCTTAATTGAAGAAACCGCACATAATCATATAGAGAGCAAAGATATGAGAGGCGGCAGTGGACACTGGGCAGCGGCGAGGGGTTTAGGAATTGAGGGCTATTTATAGCTTTTCAGGTTTTTTTTTCTTTTAAAGGCTATAACCTGAGCTCGGGACCTCCAAGATTTGATTCCGGGCATACGTCCATGTCCTAAATCACGATACGGACCTACTTGAACTATCAAAACACTTATACAGGTCCGTCTACTAAAAATGTTGACGGAAGTCAACTCACTTGAGTTTTAAAGCTCTATTTCACATTTTAATCTTTCCACATAAAAACGATCTAAAAAATTATACAGACTGCACATGCAAATAGAAGTGAGGTAAAAAGGATTTTTTTTATTTTTATTTAAGCCTCGGAACACTGAATTCAATCTAAGACAAGTGATGACCCTTTGGGTCGTCACACTAAGTCCTATAGACATAACTTCTATGTGATTCGGATTTCTAGAAGTATACAGGCAATGTTACAGCTCTAGGCTAACACAGTTTTAGATTAAAAGTATTACAATCCTAGAGGCAAGATATCTACATGTTCATGCAGTGAGGTAATATGACTGTTCGAAAGCCCAAGATTAACAAAGATAATATTATAAATACGCTGTCCAAGACAAGTAATAGCATTCTATAGGTAGGATTTTAAATGGTTGACGATTGGAGTTGGTTTTGCAACAGTTTATCCTTACAGACATATTTTCTAGGCGGGCAGTGTAATAGAAAGCAGCCGATTAACTATTTAACCCAATAGTCATGGTATCTATATTAAGTGTCAATAAGAGTAGGTCTTTATTATTTAACACAATCCTATAGGTATGATATCTAACACACGAGAATAGATCAAATTGAGCAAATGACTAATGATGTTCGAATCCTATAGGCATACTATCTAATAGCGTATAGAAGTGGAGCATGTGAGCAAGTGAAGCACTTAGATTCTTATAGGCATGCTTTCTAATAGTGTATAAGAATAGAACATGTTGAGCGAGTGAAGTGCTTGGGTTCCTATAGGTATGCTGTCTATAAGTGTACAAAAATAGAGCATGTAAAATGAGATAAGGAACAAAACATTTAGACCCTATAGACATGTTTTCTACCCTTTCATGTAAGAATGGAGTATAACCGTTTCCCCCAATTTAATTAACACCCCAATTATTTGTTCAAAAATTATTACAGACCCATACAATGAGCACAAGTAAAAATGTTACATAAAGGAACAATTGCAGGCCTGGGAACAAGCCCAAACAAAAGTAACCCAGTACTGACTGTCCTTCAACAGGCTTTCTTTAATACGAATAGAAGGCCTAGATCCAAACGTATCTCAAAGAGGCTAGAGCATCCACTTGCACAGGCCAAGGCCATACATGAACTCATACCAAGCCAACTATAACAAAATGACCACTTAACCAAATAAGTATGGAGCACACATGAAATCATTTAAACAGCCCTGAAGTAATGCCTCATAGAGACAGGATTATATGACAGCTAGTAGGGTTCACATGAAACACATTAACATTTCCGAAGCAAAAGTGACATGATTGATTAAGTCAAGAACATGAGAACTAGGAGAGTCGTCAAGGCTCATTTTCAACAGGGAAAATTTTACACAGAAGATAACATCAGTTCATGATTGAGCGATTATTCAACAAAAGAGAAATGGTGCAACATGCTGAACACAATCACACACTATGAAGACTTCAGAGACATGTCTATTTAATTAACAGAGTGAACACATACAATGCCAAGTTTCAGAAATCAAGCTTAAGGCATGATCTAGAATTAGTCAAAGGGACTTTGGACTTAGGAACTTTAATCATAGAAGACATACAAAGTTGTAGGTAAGAGAATAGCAATTTCACATGCAATTTTCTATTATGAGAACCTAAATAATATAACAAACAGATGGGTGGGCATGGTCTTGCAACATTCGACAAACAACTTAACATACTAGGTGTAACACAAAAGACTCAAAATCCAAGAACTCAGGGTAAGTAAACATCACAATTTAAGGTTAATAAGACAGGAAAATTTCAACCCTTATACCAATTGACCATGTGTAACAGAAGAAGCTAAATTGATTGAGATTCAACTAGAAGTTTAGGCAATACTGGAGGGTACATGATTAATAAGTCGAGGAATACAATCATCAAATAGCAGAGAAATATGTTTGGGTAGATATTAAAACAATGTTGCAATATAGGATGATCATGGATCAATTTGCACGGCAACAGTAGATTACACATAAAAGGTTTAACAAAAAGGGACTCATTAAAGCAAATTCTGGGCAAGCATTAATTTCGTAGGAAGTTCAGTGCAAGTTTTCAAAGTAAGACATGAGAAAGGGGTTCAATATTAGACAGTCAATGTAGGAATTTGAGCATACATAAATATGATAACCTCAAACAAGCATAAAAGCCTAGAATTCTTCCCAAATTGACTACAGTAAATGAACATAAGCATATTTATACAAGTTCTTATGAAGGATTGTAGAAGGAATTCAAAGCGAGGTCGACACAGTATCATATTGGCTTAGATAGATCCATATAACATAGATGTTTAGAAGCATGAACACAAACAGGGACGAAACATAAATGTGAGGGATTGAGCACTTACCAATTTGCCGATTTAACAACAAATAGAGGAGAATCAGTAGCAAAGTAAAAACAGCAGCAAGAACTCCAAACCCTAGTGTGTCAGAGTTCATAGGAGCTTCGAATGAGCTCCGAGCTGTGCTCGCACTAGCGGGGTAGATAGAGAGGATTTTGGTGGCCTTGGCTTTCAGCTGGCCAAGAGCTCGAGTTTCAGAATAGTATAAGATAAGTGAGAGTGAGAGAATAACAGTGGTTAAGGTTTGCTAGGGGAATAAGTGGTTTATATAGTGTTGAATAAGGTGAGTAAACAATGAAAGAAACCAAGCAAACATAAACAAGAAAAATAAAATAATACATGCAAATCAGTAGAGTAACCGAAAAGGAATGCAATCAAACTCCAAACCCTAGTTAGGGTTCTATTGTTAAAAATCGGCCAACTGGTATGAAGAATCAGGCCTTTTCTTCATGTATATGGACGAAATACTATCCAAATCTCTAAGACTAAGGTCAATTCCAATCCGATATGGAGAGGGTACTTGCCAAAATTGGGCAAGTACCTAAGTAATATCATAAACGTGTGACCAGTAGCGGAGAAACATAGATGTGGTAAGCAAAAGATGATGGAATCCCATTATCAACAGGTTTATGAGAGGGATTCAAGGGAGAGGCGGCTAGGGTTCTTCAGAAAAGAGAAGTGGAGAGTAAGGGGTTTAGGGGTGGCGTCTCAAAAGTGAAATGGGTAGGGTTTCGGGGGTTTGGGATAGTCAAAGTTGTAAGGTGAACGAGGGCCGTTAATCTTGAGAGATCAACAGTCAGGATTAAAAATAATTGAGCAGGGTGGGTCGTTAAGCGGGTTGCAACTATGTGAGGCTGAAGGGGTCGTTTGGTTTGGGCTAAAGGGATTGGGCCATGGATTTTGGGCACTTGGTCCATTAAACTGGTTCGAAAATTGGCCTATTTTGGACCAGCTTTTGAAATACCCCAAAATTAATAAAAATAAAATTATTAAAACATCTAATAAATAGTAAAAATATTATTTATGCAGTAAAATACTTGAAAATAATAACTCATCATTATAAAAAATAAAATAAAAATGCTATTTTAGCATAAATAATATAATAAATGCCATTATTTATAGAATATAGGCTATTATTGCGAAATTGTGTAAATAGCTCAAAATTACAAATGTATTTATGTAAAAATGATGTATAAATATTATAAAAGATATATGTGGATGTAAATAATAAATTCGTATGATTAAGTCATCACAAAGTAATTTAAAAGAGTAATTAACAAATATTTGAACAGTTTAACTGCAAGAAAATCAATTCAAAGTTTTAACAATTATGGAAAATTATAGAAAATACTTATATAACCTTTGTACATTGGGTAATGATGCAAAAAAAAAAAGATATTTGAAAGTATAAAAAAATGAGGGCAAAATTGGGTATCAACAACTGTCCCTCTTTACCCGGGGATGATGAAAGAGTAGTCGGGTAAAGAAAAATAATGACAAATTTGCCCGAAATAAGCAGAGATGAGGTGTTGTTTTTTTGACAAAATGGGTGCCGAGCCCTAGATCTTGAGTTGCCTACATATCCCTGGTGTTACGAGGATCAGTCCGTGTATAGTTCTGGATCCATCGGCGAATGAGACCGATGGAGTTTTTATAAGGGTGGTCGCGCATTTCAATAAAAAGGATCTCTTGGATAGGATAGCGTCATGAATAACTGATAATTTCAGGTGGAGCTACGAATGCGAATTTGAATGTTTCAGACGTATAAGGCAAGTATTTGAGGGGTTACGGGATAAAAGGTAATCAATTGCTGATCATCGATTATGTTCGAGATGATCAAAAGATGTGAATGTTGTGAATGGAAACCAGAGCGAGAATTGCTCCTGTTTATAGAATAGTTACCTTCCGAGTCACCTGCAAAACTTAAAACACGATGCATGAGAATATACCGGGTTATTGTGAAAATTTAAGCATGATTCAAATTCCTTCGGATTATGAGAGTTGTCTTTGATTTCCTTAGACCATGATGCCCTGGCCATGAAGTGTATGATAAGGGATTCACAGGCCATGAAATGGTGTCCTTGGGCCATTAGGATACTGCCTCTGGACTATGACGCCTTTGAATAATGATATGCAATTTCAAGAGATCTTCTGGGCATGGCATGATGTCCTCGGGCTATGAGGATGATGCCTTCAGACTATGACACCTTCGGACAATGTGGCGATTTTTCAGCTCATGAAATGCAAAGATGCAGTGATGTTGATTGTTCGATAGAGTTAATAGCCAATCCTTAGCCATGTGCGAGAATGAAGAGAAGTCATGCTTAACCTTATGTGAGATGAGGGCAGTGCTTAGCCCTATGCATATAATGAGGGCAATGATTAACAGATTAACCCTATGTGAATGAAGGCAGTGTTTATCCTTATGCAATGACGGAAACAATGCTTAACTTCATGCAAGAATGGAGACAATGCTCAGGCTCATGCAAGGGAAGGCAGTGCTTAGTCTTATGGAATAATGGAGGCAGTGCTTAGCCTCATGCAATGTAGCGGAGATAGTGTTTAGTCTTCATGCAAGGGAAGGCATTGCATAGCCTTATGCAATAATGGTGGCAGTGCTTAGCCTCATGCAGTGTAGCAGAGACAGTGCTTAGTCTCATGCAAAGGAAGGCAGTGCTTAGCCTTATGCAATAATGAGGGCAGCGTTCAGCCTTATGCAAAGAATGGAGAGAATTCTTAGTCTCATGCAATGAAAGGCAATGCTTAGCTTTGATGATGGAGGCAATGCTTAGCTTCAAGAAATGTAATGGAGACAGTGCTTAGTCTCATGCAAGGAAAGGCAATGCTTAGCCTTATGCAATGGTGAGCGTAGTGTTTAGCCCTATGCAGTGAATGGAGACAATGCTTAATCTCATACAAGGAAAGGCAAGGCTTAGCTTTGTGTAATGATGAGGGCAGTGTTTAGCCCTATGCCGGAAGAGCAATGATTAAATGTAAGAGGAGAAATGGTTCTTAGCTTGATGCGTTTGTGCTTGGTGTCTTCTGTCGGTGTGAAGATAGTGATCATATTGTATGTATATATTTGCGGATGTGCTTTTTATGCACATTTTTCCTGCATCCAATGAAAAATCATGAGTTGTGGGGGAAAGGTTGGTTCGTGCCTTTGATTCTTCATCTCGCCTTTGCTCCTTGTCTTGCTGCCTTATTCGAGTCGCCCTGGGTAACATCTGGCTATTACAGAAAATAAAATTTTTGAAAACATGTATTTGTGACAGATCATCTATTTAAAAATGTAGTTTTTCAAAATATGTGATAATGCATAAAAAAAATAAATTTCGAATAAGAGACTGTGACGCTCTTTGAGACATTGCAACCTCTTCCCTCCTTAAAATTCTGCACTTGTTTATATGCCTACTTCTGGCAATACTCTTCTTGGTGATCCTTAACATAATGAGATCTGACAAAATCCAAATCTTGCCCTAGTTTCTAACCATAGAGAGGAAGGTAGATTTTATTATGATGTGACCGAACCCACAGGGATGTATCCCCTTTTAAACGGGAATTATGTCAAGCATAATTCATGTTACATCAAATAGAAAGTGCAAACATAATCTTAAATATAATATCTCTTGACTGCGTCTGAGCTGATAAGTTTTGGCCATATATCTGCATCCATCTCTGCAAGTATATGTGCTCCTCCTGTCAGTACTCGGCAAACCATGTAAGGGCCTTGCCAGTTGAGTGAGAATTTCTCCTCTGCTTCATCCTAATGCTGAAAGATCTGTTTCAGCACCAATTGCCCCGGTGTGAATTGCATCGACCTAACCTTTTTGTTGAATGCCCTTGCCATTCTATTCTAGTAGAGTTGACTGTTATGCACTGCGTTCACTCTCTTACCATCAACGACAACTAGTTTTTCATACTGGCTCCATATCCATTCTGCATCGCTGAGCTCGGCCTCTTGTATGATTCTTAAGGAGGGAATCTCCACTTTGGCGAGAATAACGGCTTCAGTAGCGTAGACCAGTAGACGTACGAACTGTGGTGCGGTACCCGAGTAAGGCAAATGGTATCTTTTCATGCCATTGCTAGTAGTTGTCCACCATTTTTCTCAATATCTTCTTGATGTTCTTGTTGGCCGCTTCTACGGCTCCATTTATCTGCGGCCTGTGTGCTGTAGAATTCTGATGCTTCATCTTGAATGTTTCACACATAGCTTTCATCACATTACAGTTGAGATTGGCGGCATTGTTACTAATGATTGACTCAGGTACTCCAAATCGACAAACAATACGATCCTGGACAAAATTCGCTATGACCTTCTTAGTAATAGCCTTATAAGAAGCGGCTTCAACCCATTTTGTGAAGTAATTTGTAGCCACAAACATGAACCTGTGTCTGTTTGTAGCAGCGAGTTCAATTGGTCTGATGACATCCATGCTCCATGTAGAGAATGCCAAGGGTGAACTTGTTGCATTTAGTTCGTTGGGCGACACTCGTATCATATCAGCATGTATCTAGCACTGTGACTCTTTTGAACATATTTGATGCAGTCTGTTTCCATGGTCATCCAGAAATACCCTGCTCTTAATATCTTCTTGGTCGAAACAAAACCGTTCATGTGAGGTACGAAAGTTCCGGCATGTATTTTTTTCGAGCAATCTAGACGCCTCCTTGACATCGACACATCACAGCAATCTCAAAATCAGGAGTCCTTTTTACCTAATTCCTCCACTCTGAAAGAAATGGTTGGCCAACCTTTGAAGCGTGCGCTTCTGAGTGTGTGTAGCATTCTCTGGGTATTCTCCTTTCTCCAACTATTCCTTAATATCGTGGAACCATGGAATTCTGTCAAACTCTTCTTCAACACGAGCACAATAAGCCGCCGCTTATGAATTTCTATTGGGATAGGATTGATGAAATTCTTGTCTTGATGTTGTATCTTGGAAGACAAAGTAGCTAATGCATCTGCGAATTCATTCTGAATCCTTGGAACATGTTTTAATTCTATCTTTGTGAACCACTTGATCAACTCTTGTACATAATGCAAGTATGACAATATTTTAGTGTTCTTGGTAGCCCATTATCCTAGTACCGGTTGTACCAATATATCATAATCTCCAATTACCAGCAACTCCTGAACGTTCATGTCGATGGCCAACCTGAGTCCCAAGATGCAGGCCTCATATTCCGCCATATTGTTGGTGCACGAGAACCTGAGTTTTGCGGATACAGGATAGTGTTGGCCAGTCTTTGATATTAAAACAGCTCCGATGCCCACTCCCTTGATGTTTGCTTCCCCGTCGAAAAACATTCTCTAACCGTCATATGTTTCGGCAATATCTTCTCCTACAAATGACACTTCCTCATTGGGAAAATACGTCTTCAATGGTTAGTATTCTCCATCTATGGGGTTCTCTGCCAAATGATCGGCCAATGGTTGCCCCTTGACTACCTTCTGAGTCACATAAATGATATCGAACTCACATAGTAATATCTGCCACTTTGCTAAGTTGCATGTAGGCATGGGTTTCTGAAAGATATACTTTAGTGGGTCCATCCTTGATTTGAGGTAAGTAGTGTATGCACATAAATAATGTCTCAACTCTGGGCTATCCATGTCAAAGCACAGCAGGTGCACTCCAGCAAAGAATACCTAGCCTTGTAAGGTGTGAACTTCTTACTCAGATAGTATATCGCCTGCTCTTTCCTCCCGATTTCATCATGTTGCCCCAGAATGCAGCCAAAGGAACCGTCCAACACGGATAGATACAGCAGCAAAGGTCTTCCTGGTTCTGGAAGGACTAATACGGGCGGTTTAGATAAATATTACTTGATTTTATCGAAGGCTTTCTGGCATTCTTCGCTCCAGTTTGTCGCAACAACTTTCCTCTACATCTTGAAGATCGGCTCACATATCACTGTTGATTGTGCTATAAAACGGCTGATGTAATTGAGGCGTCCTAGAAAACTCATCACGTCCTTCTTGTTCTTTGGTGGCGGCAAGTCTTGAGTAGCTTTGATTTTCGAGGGGTCTAGCTCAATACAACGGCGGCTGATGATGAAACCCAACAACTTCCCAGCAGGGACTCCGAAGGCACATTTTGCGGGGTTCTATATCAAATTGTATTTTCATAGTCGGAACTTCTTCAAGTCTGCTATGTGATCTAAACTCTTAGATTTATGATAACATACTCCATGTATACTTCTATTTCCTTGTGTATGATATCGTGGAAGATAGTCGTCATGGATCTCATTTGGGTGGACCCAAAATTATTTAAACCAAACGGCATCATTTTGTAACAATATATCCCCCACGGTGTGATAAAGGCTATTTTTTTGGCATCCTCTTCATCCATCCAAATCTGGTGGTATCCAGCGAAGCAATCCACAAAGGAATGGAGCTCATTCTTGGCGCAGTTGTCGATCAGTATGTGTATCTTGGGAAAGCGGAAATCATCCTTTGGAACCTTATATATTCTTTCTTCTCTGACGGTGATAGATGAATGCTTATGCGAGTTTCTTTGACTGTTTAAGAATCCCCTAAGTTAACTGCCTCAGATTCCTCCAAGATGGACTTTGGTTTGTTCTCAAGATTCTCTACTTCTTTGATAATTTCCTCAGGTATTATATCATCTTCCAAATCTTCCGAATCACTATCCTTATGTTGCATTGTTTGATTACATGTCACAGTCGTAGGTTCATCAAGATATGTAATCATTATGCTGAAAAGAATGTAAAAAGATAATAATAAATACAAAAAGTAATAATGCAATAAAAAAGCATAAAATTGTTAACAAATACTATTCGATGGGTCGAGTAATTATTTCAAAACAAAATACTAAAAATGTCTTAAATGCTCAAAAACAATTTAGAAATAAGTCATGCTAATTCTGCCAGCAGAACCCAAGTACTTGGCGAGCCCGGGATGGTGCAGCGGTCCAGTTCTTGAGAACAACTCCTTCTCCCACTGTCTGAATACTTGGGTCTTCTTCCTCCTCCTCCTCCTCTAAAATTGCACTGCAGTCCATATCTTCCTCGTCCAAAAATAGCTTCCTCATATCGGCCAAAATATCATCTTCCTCGGATCCGCACATCATGTCAGTGTGGCGGAATGTCTGGTGCAGTGGTGGTATGGGTTGTTCCAGCGGATAGTAATCAACACGCCACAGCGGTATCCAATCCTGATATTCTTGCACAGTATATTCATACTCGAACCCAAAGGTCGCGCCATGATACTGCTGTCGTATGGGTTCTGTGATCCCCTGAAGCTTTCGGCCAAGACCCTTGCCCGGTTTATATCATCCACAACAATATGCTATCTATGTTCATACTCCACCATCGATCCTTCTCAATTATGTTTACCCGCTCAATGCGGTGGTATGTTTCTCCTCCCAATTTCCTCATGTTTTCGATGATTGGAACGGTCTGGTTGGTGTAGATAGGATTGCTTCCGTCTCCATTAATGATCACCTCTTGATGATTCCACTCGAACTTCACAACCTGGTGCAGAGTAGAAGCCACTGCCCCAGCTGGATGTATCCATGGTCGTCCCAATAACAGGTTGCAAGTGGCAGATATATCGAGCACTTGGAATTTGACATCAAACCAGGTCGAGCCCATCTGTAGATCAAGTTTGATTTCTCCGATAGTGGCTCTTTGAGATCCATCGAACGCTTTCACATTCATACTTCCCATCCGTATCTCATACAGGCCTTTGCCTAATCTATTCAGAGTGATCAGCGGGCATATGTTTAGGCTCGAACCTCAATCTATTAGAAACCTAGCAATGAACTTATCCTCAAATTGCACAGTGATGTGCAATGCTTTGTTGTGACTCAACCATTCTGGTGGTAACTCATCTTCGTGAAAAGTAATTTTGCGAGTCTCTAGTACTTGTCCAACCATGTTAGACATCTCTCCACTAGTGATACCGGCGGGTACATAAGCTTCACTTAAAACTTTCATCAAGGCATTCTTATGTGCGTCTGAATTTTGCAACAGTGATAAAATGGATATCTGGGTGGGAGTCTTGTTCAGGTGGCCAACAACAGAGTATTCCCTTACTTGTACCTTCCTCCAAAGATCGTCAATGCCTGTCTCAGCGACAGGCAGCTTAGATGCAGCTTCTTTGCTTGTTCCTTCAAGATTCTCAGGTGTGTAAACTCTGCCAGTCATATTCATACGTTGCGCAGCACTTGTGTCTTCCATCTTGGTATTACCCTTTCTTCTTGCCTCCACAACATAATCCCATGGGACAACATCAAACTTGTAAGATGGTGTGGGAGCTACCATCACAGTTAAAGGTGCAGCCACCTCGACCTCAAGACGCTGCTTGAGTTTGCATTACAATCGTTGAGAGAGTGACAGTAGATGTTTTGGGAGTATCCCCCTCTCGAATAAGTCCAATGGATCCCTCCTGATCTCATTCCTCATCAGTTTCTATCACATTCACTCCCTCACCCCTATGATCTAGGAGAGGGTTATTACGGACATTTGATGCGGCTTCCGTTGCTTGTATGACCTTAGTGTCGATCAGTGTCTAAATCTTATCTTTTAACATGCGGCATTTTTCAATAGTATGACCCTTCATGCCTGAGTGATAGGCACACATTTTGTTGGGATTGATCTACTAGGAAGGGTTCTCAACAGCAAGAGCAGGAATATAGGTGATCTAACTAGCGGCCTTCAATCATTCACACAGTTGGGATATGGTTTCAGCAATTGCGGTATATTGTCTTGGAGCTCTACGGTCAAAGTTTGGTCGTGACTTTGGGTAGTTTTGGCGGGAAGCTAGAGGAGAATGGTGATATGCATGTTGAGTGTTATAGGTGTTGTAGGTGGTGGCAGGGTAATGGTATTTTGGAGGTGATAGTTGATATGTGGGTGGAGGTGTTTGGTATGTAAGGGGAGACTTAGGGCCCTCGGCTACCATGACGGCACCTATTTCTTTCTTCTTCGAGATACCTCCTGATTGCAAGACTTTGTTTATGGCTTGCAGTGCCTCGAAATGGGTCAGCATCCCACTCTTTATTCCTGCTTCTATCCTTTATCCTAACTTGATGATGTTTGAGAAATTGTGATTCTCAATGACCATCAACCTTTTGGGGAGGTGTGGGATTGTTATATTGGTGCGGTGCGGGAGGATTCAGAGCTATGGGTGGTGTATTCCGATTTTTTGTGTTTTGTGCTGGTGCTTGGTTCTGAGCGGTTGTGTTTGCTGGTTGATGCCGGGAATATATAGAGTAAGGGAAAGGTTTGCTAGATTTTGGACCTGCTCAAGCTCACCCTGCAGCTCCGAAATTCTCTGCTCCAACCGTAAGACCAACTCATTCTGTCCTGGCGTACTTCTCCCCTCTGAGGTTGCAACACTCTCTGCCACGGTAGCATTGTCTTTTCGAATACCACTTAATCATCCATCTTCCCTTTGACTTTGCCATTGTTTTTCGGATTGCTAGGTGGAGGAGGAGGTGGAGGACATCTGAATCTAGTTTGGTATGCTGATAATGTCAGTATGCACGAACCAACCTTTGGGAATGGGAGTAATCAAAAGAAAAAAAAAATGTAACCAAGTCAGTAAGACGAAGTAAAAGAGTGTTTGCAATATTTGAGCATGTATCACATAAGGTCATGCAATAATTCACATCCTAATTTTGGGGACCTCATTGTGCCTAAGGTAGGCCTAAGCGACAGATAAACTTGGAGAAAATTCATACCAACATTTGCTTCATTTCATTAGTGCAAAAATAAGCCAAAACAATCTTTCACTAAATCGACAATAGTAATAAAGTCGCTAATGGCATTAAGCCTTATTACATCGAAATATAATCTAGAAAGCAGTAAAAGACATTATCTCCTAATCTACTTGGTCCCGGAAGAACTTTCCCCATGCTTGGCTCTCTTCACCCCATCAATCATGTTCCCTAGATCGCGGATGCCTAGTAGGAAGTAAGCCTTTGCCAGCTTCCTTCCTTCATCATCGTCCATGCCTTGACAATTCCAAAGCCTCTTTCTCATCTTCCCCATCAATCCTTGCTCTAGATATTCTAACCTCTCTGTCGACTTATTGGCAATCTCCTTCCATTCCCTTATCACCTCCATGTTCATTTTATGTTGTTCCAGGTGCTTAGCTTCCGATTTGAATACCCTTTTGCATAGCCTCTTACACTTAACATGTACTTCAGCCACCTCATTTATGATCCTATCTGTCAGATTGACCCCTGGTTTGACGTCCTCAGTTATGTTGTGTTCCAGCCATGAGAGATAGTAGTACATATGACTGACGTGATACCAATCTGGTTCAATGGTTCTCCTTCCAATATGATCTTTTGGTTCCACATGTGTTGCGCTTCGAACTTGAATGGGACGACATCCTATTTGAAATCTGCCTTATACTGAACCATGTTGGAAACCCGAGGTATGACTTGTTTTCTTCCAGCTTGCCTCATTACCCTTGTAGGAGTGCAAGGGTAGATGCCTTACAACCCAGTCGATACAAAGTGAGTAGTTCCTTTCTATCTGATAATGAACTCATTACTAGGAAACTATTCAAACGTCCAATGCACTTGCTCATCTGTCAGATTCTTGAAGAAACGCATCCATCCTACATAAATTTTAGGCTTTGCAAACCTGTCTGGAATGAACATTATTTTCTTTGGGTGATGATTGGCTATGTAGTCATTCAGTGGCCTTCGAATAAGCTCCTGGCGATACTCGCCCCTCTGAAAGTGTTCTAGCAGCCAAACTTGTAGCAATAGATTACAACCCTCAAAGTGTCTGGACCCATGCTTGCACCGATCCAGAGCACGGTACATCTCAGCTAAAGATCATCAGGATAATAGTACACGTCTTTCCCTCGATACCTTTCATTAAAGTCATGGCGACAATGTCTAAGCGAGTATGAATTCTTCCCCCTTGCATCAGAAAGATCAACAAACATTAGAAGCAGACTATGAAAACTTAAACCCGACGGTGCACACATCCCAAAAAGGTAATGGGTAGCTCTTCATGATGGAGGCGATATGATTTGTTTTGCTCATAACACTCATAGAGAAATTCATAAGGGATGTATGATTTCTTCAGACAGACTAGTTCCTCATTCTTCTTAAAATCCAACATTTTCATAAAACCGCGCGGAGTGCAATTCTCGAGCACCAATATTCCTGGACTATCCCATGGTAACTTGGCGAAACCCCCTATTTCATCCAGGAGAGGAGTCATTTCTATATTGCCAAGTCAAAAAACAGCTCTCTTCTCATCCCAAAACATGGTAGCAGCTTCGATCAGTTCCCTGTTTGGTCGAATGTTCAACAAAGATGGCAGGTCACCCAATACTCTTCTCACATGGTTTCTATCACAGGTTGCAAGGTCTTTCCACCAGTCAATTAGCAAAGGCGGGATATTTGAACCATACCAAACTTGGGGATTTCGTGCTTCATTCTCTGCAAACAAATAAAGGTTAGCCCTTTCCCCCTCCAGATTCTACTATTTACACAATAATGATCGATATGTTGGCACGTTTTCTCCAAGAAATGCACAAAATATGATGGTGTACGTCAATGATGTCTCAATCCGTACTAGGATTAGCATGATGTATGTATATTTCAAATCAGAGTGTGGTGTCTAGAAAGGTCTAGACTGGTACTCTCAAGTGGACTACTCGAGAGGGAAAGGCAAGGGACCATCGACTGCACCGCTGATCGGCTAGTCTATCGCAAATAAGCCTTTTCCGGTTTAAAAGGGTGATTTTAGGAAAGCGCAGACATTCATCAAGCGTCGCTATGTTGATAATAAGCACAAGTGGAGTATGATGCGTAGCATGCTTTATGCAAAAGTAGTAACACGTTGCCAAGTGTTTGTATTGTAAAAGTGCATAAAAACAGTAGACAATATGATAAAGATAAACAGGAATAGGAACGAAAGAGAAAAGAAAAGAAAGGCGAAAAGAGAAGTCCATTTAACTCATGAAAATGTGTGAGAACATAAAAATAGGGAAATGGGGATGGGAGAGTCATAATATAGCAGTCTTAGACAAGATGAAGGAAACAGAGAGAGGTCATTCATGTTATAGCAAATAAACGGAAATAAGGGAGGCGATGCACATGTCATAGCAAATTAAACAAATAAAGGAAGATAAGGGATGGGATATACATGTCATCAAATATATCCGTTAATCAACACAAGTCAGCTTCGTTATGGTAAGAGCCTGAGTGTAAATCACCAGCAGAGTCGCCATGCTGTCGCGCCCCATTTTCTCGCGAAAGCGGGCTTCGACGTGTGACAACTCTTTTAAATTGGTATTAAAAGAGAAGAGTCTCCATCTAACGATTTTTAAGGTGCGTTAAGACACCTATTTGCAAATAACTCTGCTTGAATACTCTACATCACCAAAGCTCGGGTAAGGGCTCAAATTACCTCGAAGAGAAAGTGTTAGGCATTCTTCGAGGTCCACAATGATGGGTCCCGGCCAAAGTTTACGCTATGTGGATTATGGAGTTATAAATAAGCTAAATGGTCATAAAAAAGATATGGAAGTTTGAAGGTCTATTCTAACAATTGTAAAGAAAACTACATAAGATTTAAACTAAATCAATACAAGTCTTAGAGGTTACAGGGACACAACTGCGTCGGTCTATGTTTAATGACTAAGTGTGAATAACAAGCGTATAATGGGAAAGGGGATCCTAAGTTTTTTAGCCTAAAGGATCACCCCGTGCAACTTAAATAATACTTCGCAACTCCCTTAGGGTAGGGTTTACTCATATTATTTAGGGGGCACAGACTATCATCTCCTGCTACCTGATTACTATGTTAAAGTTGTTACTTAAAGGCGCTTTAATTCAATTCTAGGTCGCATGCTATGCGTACACTACCTGTCCCATGCCTATGTTCCAGGAGGCTCTGGACCTGCTATTTAGGTGGTTCTAGACTTTACTTAGGTTGCTCAAAATGATAAAAACTAATCACAAATTAAAAACAAATAGGACTAATAGCGATGAGCTGCTCATGTTAGCCTCCACACATAGCAACAAAGGCATGCAAATAGAATTCGGGTTATGTAGTGGTTAGTTTCAGAAGTAGAGCACGTGAACAAGCGAAACATATAGATTTTTATAGGCATGTTTTCTAATAGTGTATAGGAATAGAACATGTTGAGCGAGTGAAGTGCTTGGGTTCCTATAGGCATGCTTTCTATTAGTATACAGAAATAAAGTCATGTAAAACGAGATAGCGAACAAAACATTTAGACCCTATGGTCATGTTTTCTACCCTTTCATGCGATAATAGAGTATACCCGTTTCCCCCCAATTTCATTAACACCCCAATTTTTTGCTTACAAATTATTACAGGCCCAGCTAATGAGCACAAGTAAATGTTACATAAAAAAACAACTGCAGGCCTGGGAACAGGTCCAAACAAAAGTAACCCAGAGTTGATTGGGCCTTCAACAAGCTTTCTATAATATGAATAGTAGGCCCAGATCCAAACGTATCTCAAATAGGATAGCGCGTCCACTTGCATAGCCCAAGGCCATACATGAACTAATACAAAGCCCAACACTTACAGATTGACCACGTAACCAAATAAGTTAATGGAGCATAGATGAAATCAATTAAACAGTCCTGAAGCAATGCCTCATAGAGACATGATTATATGACAGCTAGTAGGATTCACATGACACACAGTGACATTTCAGAAGCAAAAGTGACAGCATTGATTAAGTCAAGAACATGAGAACTAGGAGAGTCAGCAAGACACATTTTTGATAGGGGAAATTTTACACAGAAGACAACATAAGTTCATGGGTTAGCAATTATTCAACCAAAAAATAAAGGGTATAGCATGCTGAACACAGTCACACACTTGGAAGAGTTCAGAGGCATGTCTATTTAATTAACAGAGTGAATACATACAATGACAAGTTTCAGAAATCAAGCTTAAGGCATGATCTAGAATTAGTCAACGGGACTTTGGACTTAGGAACTTTAATTATAGAAGACATGCAAAGTTGTAGGTAAGAGAATAGCAATTTCACATGCAAGTTTCTATCATGAGGACCTAAACTATATAACAAACAGACTGGTGGGCATGGTCTTAGAATATTTGACAAACAACTTAGCATACTGGGTGTAACACAAAAGACTCCAAATCCAAGAAGCCAAGGTAAATAAACATAACAATTTAAGGTTAATAAGCCAGGCAGATTTACAGACCGATACCAATTGACCATGTGTAACAGAAGAAGCTAAATTCATTGAGATTCAACTAGAGGGTTCATGATTAATAAGTCGAGTAATACAATCGTCAAATAGTAGAGAAACATGTGGCCTCGAAGAAGCGAGAATCACAAGGCAGAAAAAGGGTCTTCGAGGGTTTATTCTTATTTTCATCTTTTGGACCTAGAGAGCTCGGTTTGTGGTAATATTTCGAGGGAATTTCAAGGAATCATCGGGGTAAGTGATTCTAACTCGTATTTCGCTATATTACATGAATCCATCGTTATTTTTGTCATTTAATTGGTGATTTGAGTTCGAAAATTTAGAAAAAATTTGTGAAACTTCTTAGACTAAAATTTGGGATGAAAGACGAGAGTGGAATTTGAGTAATTCTTGCATGGTTGGACTCGTTATCAAATGAGTGTTTGCATTTTGTGGTTAGATATTAAAACAATGTTGCAATATGGGATGATCAAGAATTAATTTGCAGGGTAACACTAGATTACACATAAAGGGTTAAGCAGAAAGGGACTCATTAAATCAAATCCTAGGCAGGCATTAATTCCATAGGAGTTTCAATGCAAGTGTTCAAAGTGAGACATGAGAAAAGTGTTCAATATTAGACAGTCAATGTAGGAATTTAAGCATAAATAAACATGACAGCCTCAAACAAGCATAACAACCTAGAATTCTTCCAAATTGACTACACTAAATGAACATAAGCAAACTTATACAAATTTTGATGAAGGATTGCAGAAGAAATTTAAAGCGAGGTCGACACAGTATCATATTGGCTTAGAAAGGCCCATATAACACAGATGTTTAGAAGCATGAACACAAACATGGAAGAAACATAATTGTGAGGGATTGAACACTTACCAATTTGCCGATTTAACAACATATAGAGGAGAATCAGTAGCAAAGTAAGAACAACAGCAATAAATCCAAACCCTAGTGTGTCAGAGTTCACTAGAGCTTCGAATGAGCCCCGAGCAGTGCTCGCACTACAGGGGTAGATAGAGAGGATTCAGGTGGCCTTGGCCTTCAGTCGGCAAGAGCTCGAGTTTCAAAATAGTATAGAATACGTGAGAGTGAGAGAATAACATTGACTAAGGTCTGTTAGGTGAATAAGAGGTTTATATAGTGTTGAATCAGGCGAGTAAACAAGGAAAGAAATCAAGCAAACATAAACAAGAAAATAAAATATTACATACAAATCAGTAGAGTAACTGGAAAGGAAAGAAATTAAACTCCAAACCCTAGTTAGGGTTCGATGCTTAAAAATCTGCCAACAGGTATGAAGAATCAGGCCATTTTTTCATGTATGTGGACGAAATACCGTCCAAATCTCCAAGATTGAGGTCGTTTCCAGTCCGATATGCAGTAAAATGCTTGAAAATAATAATTCATCATTATAAAAATAATAAAAATACTATTTTAGCAAAAATAACATATTAAATGCCATTAGTATAGCTCAAAAAATACAAATGTTATTATATAAAAATAAAGTAGAAATATTATAAAACACATATGTGGATGTAAATATTAAATTTAGATTATTAAGTCAGCAAAAAGTAATTTGAAAGGGTAATTAACAAATATTTGAATAGTTTAAATGCAAGAAAATCAATTCAAAGCTCTTAAAATTATGAAAAATTATAGAAAATACTTATATGACATTTGTGCAATTGGTAATGATGCAAAAAAAATGATATTTGAAAGTATAAGAAAATGAGGAAAAAATTGGGTATCGACAATGGTTATAGCTAACTTGCAGCTAAGCAGATAACAAACAGACTAGTAGACATGGGGAAGCAATAACTTAGTTTGAACATGAGAAACTTAACATATTTAGTGTCAGGCAGATATCAGTCATAACGCAAAGGCTCAATGTCTGAAAGAAAATACAAGGACTCATGGTAGTTGAAACACATCAACTTCATACTAACGTGGCAAGCAAGCATCAGGACATATCCCAACTGACCATAAATGAAGAATATGCTAGATATATTGGAATTCATCCTAGAAGCTTTAAGAAATCAGTGAGAACATTATGATAACATAACATGAGAATTTACAAACAGCAGAGAGACCTAATTGGGATAGTATTGGCATGTGGAATTCTCATGAATTGACTCTAAGAAAGTAGCATATTGTACATGAAGGACTCAATAGGAAGTAATTAATTTAAACAAATTCTGGGCATGAATTAGTTTCTCACAAGAATCTAACACAAGGCATGGACTCATAACAAGTAGCAGGTATAAATACTCATCTAGACATAAACATAATAGGCTAAGCAAGCTTAAGGTAGTAAAAAATCATTCATGTTGAACACATATAATGGAAATACATTAAAGTTTAGCAATGGCAATGGAGCATATTAGGCTAAAAATTTAGCTAGTATTGTCACATGTGATGGTCAATGGTCAATTTGCAGAGAAATAGAAGGTTATGCATAAGGATTCAGCAGGAAGAGACTAGCTAAAGCAATTCTAAGCAGGAACATAGTTTCCTAAGGGGCTTCAGTACAAAAGTTCAAGGTAAGGTATGAGAATGTATTCAATAATTAACGGCCAGTATAGAAATTTAAGCATACACAAACATGACAGTCTCAAACAAGCATAACAGCCAGAAATCTTCCAAATTGACTACACATATGTAAATTTATACAAGTTTTGATGAAGGATTACAAAAGAAATTCAAATCAAGGTCGACACAATGTCGTATTGGTTTAGAAGAGTTCACATAACACAAATGTTCAGAAGTATGAACGCTAACAGGGGAGAAACATGATTGTGAGGGTCTAAACATTTACTGGTTTGCAGATTTAGCAAGCAAATAAAGGAGAAAACCATGTTCCAGCAATAGCTCGAGTATCGGTAGCACAGAAAGAATAATAGGACCCTGAACCCCCAGTGCATCAGAGTTCACAGGAGCTTCTAACGAGCCCCGAACAATAATCGCAATGAGAAGGCCATTAGAGCGGATTCCGGTAGCCTTGGCTTTCAACCGCCCACAATCAATAGGTCAGAATAGTATAGAATGAGTGAGAGTGAGAGAATAACAGTAGTTAGGTACGTTTTAGAGGAATTGGGGGAGGAGTTTATATAGTGATCGATTTGAATAGACAATCATGGAAAAGAATCAATTTGAACATAAAAAGGAAAGAAAATATCTCATGCAATCAAAATTGATAAAGGAGATGAAGATATTAAACCCTAGTTGGGTCCAACCAACTGTAAATCAAACCAGGAGTGCAAGAATCATCCCCTTTCGAGTGTATATAAACGAAATTGCGTCTGAATCTTCGAAGATCTAAGTCAATCAGGCCTGATTTTAAAAGGAACTACTTGCCAAAATTGGGCAAGTACTAAGTAACACCATGAACGCGTGAGTAGTAGCGGAATAAGGCAAGTGAATCGTGAGAGGATTCCATAGTATAGTCGGATTCAGAGAGGATTGGGGGGTAAGACGCCTAGGGCTTTTTGAAGAGAGGAGGGAAATAGAGAGAATGCAAAGGCATTCGGTTGGGTAAATAAGGATTAGGGTTAGGGGTTTGGTTAATTAAAAAGGGGGATAGTTTATGGGCCGTTGATCTCCGAGATCAATGGCTGGGATAAGAGATGGCACTGGGTTGGTGTGAGCGTTGGGTTTGACCTGGGGTGTTGGTTTTGGCCTGTTGATGGGTCAACTGGAATGGGCGTGTTGTTTTTACCTTAATTGGTCCTAAAATTAGCCTTATATTGGGCTATAATAAAATACCCAAAATTCCTTAAAATAAATTATAAAAATGGCTACTTAATAAATAAAATAGTATCAAGACATTAAGTACTTAAAAAATAATAATTCAGAGTTACAAAAATATAAAGATGCTATTTTGACACAATAATATAAGAAATAATTATTATGAGAATATAGGCTACTATTGCAAAATACTGTAAAATAGTAGAAAGAGGCAAATATAATTATGTAGAGAATGGAAAAAAAGGATATAAAATTCATGTGGGTACAACTAATAAATTTGGATAATTAAATCACCCTAAAATAATTTGAAGGGATAATTAATAAATATTTGAATAATTTAAATGCAAGAAAAAATCAATTTTAAAGCTTTACAAATTAGAAAAAATACTTATATAAGCTTTGTAAATTGGGTAATAGTGCAAAACGATATTTTGAAAGTATATGGAATGCTTTGTTAAATATGAGAGCAAAATTGGGTATTAACAGATGCCCCTCTTTACCCGGGAATGATGAAAGAGTTGTCGGGTAAAGAAAAATGATGACCAATTTTGTCGGAATGAGCGAGGATGAGAAATTTTGGAAAAAATGGGGGCCGAACCCTAGTTTACATGTCACTGGTGTTATGGGAATCAGGCCTTGTGTCGTTCTGAATCCAACGATGAATGGAGTCGGTAGAGTTATTATAAAAAACGGTCATAGGTTTTGAAGAAGGATCTTCTCTTGGATAGGATAGTGTTGTAAGTAACGGATAATTTCAGGTGGGACTATGAATACGAATTTGAACGTTGTGGATGTAAAAGGCAAGTAATTGAGCGGTTAAAAAATAAAGAGCAATCATTTGTCGATCATCGATTGTGATTGAGACAATAAAGGGATGTGAGCATTGTGAACGGAAATCGGAGCGAGAATTGCTCTCGTTTTTAGGACGGTTACCTCCCGAGTTACCTGAAAAATTTAAAACACGATGTACGCTAATATATATAGTTATTGAAAAAATGTAAACATGATGCAAATTCTCTTCGAACCATGAGAGTCATCTTTTGGATGATGAGGATGACGTCATTAAACCATGACGTCCTGGGCCATGAAGCGTATGATAAGAAATTCGTAGGCCATGAAATAGTGTCCTCGGGCCATGAGGATGGTGCCTCTAGACTATGAGACCTTTGAATAATGTTATGCAATTTTGAGAGATCCTCTGGCCATGGCATGATGTCTTTGGGCTTTGAGGATGATGCCTTCAGACTATGGTGCCTTCCGACAACGCAGCAATGTTTCAGCCCACGAAATGCAAAGATGCGGCAATATTGATCCTTTGATAGATGGAACATGAGATGCTTAGTCGTATACGAGAGTGAGACAAGGTAGTGCTTAGCCTTATGCAAGTGATGGAGATAGTACTTAGTCTCATGCGATGTAATGAGGGCAGTGCTTAGCCCTATGTAGAGAAAGGCAACATTGAACCTTATGCAATAATGGAGGTAGTGCTTAGCCTCATGCAATAGTGGAGGCAGTGTTTAGCCTCATGCAATATTGGAGGCATTGCTTAGTCTCATGCAAAGTAATGGAGAGAGTGCTTACTCTTATAAAAAGGAAGGTAGTGTTTAGCCTTATGCAGTAATGGAGGCAATGCTTAGCCTCATGCAAAGTAATGGAGACAGTGCTTGGTCTCATGCAAAGAAATGAGGGTAGAGCTTAGCCCTATGCGGAGGAAGAGACGAAAATAAAAAGTGATTCATAGCTTGACGCGCTTGGGCTTGGTGACTTCGGCCGGTGTGAAGATAGCTGTCTTGTCAAGATAGTGGGTGTGCTTGTTATGTCCGTTATGCCTGCATCCAAAGAAAAATTGTGAACTTTGGGAAAGTTCAGTTCCTGCTCTCGATCCCTCATTTTTGCTTTACTCCTGTCTTGACGCCTTGTTCGAGTCACCCTGGGTAACATCTGGCTATTATAGAAATGCGATTTTCGAAACTATGCATTTGCAGTAAATCATTTGTAAATAATGCAATTGCTTTAAAGTATAATACGCAAAAGATAATTTGGTCGAATCATAGGATGTGACATGCTTTGAGATATACGACTTTCTTAACTCGAAATTTTGAGGACCCCCTCAAAATTCTTCCCCAGTTTAAATGTATGCTTCCGGCAATACATTCCTTGGCGATACCTGATGTAATGAGATTGACGAAAGCTAGAGATCCTGCCTCGGTTTCTGACCATAGAGGGGAATGAAGATTTTATTATAATGTGACCAAACCCACAGGGCTTCCTACGTATCCCCTTTTATATGGGAGTCAGGTCAATCGTAGTTCATGTTAGATCAAAAGGAAGTGCAGATACAATCTCAAACATAATATCTCTTGACGGCATCCGAATTGATAGGTTTTGACCATATTTCTCTGTCCATCTCTGTAAGTATGAGTGCTCCTCCTGTAAGTACTCAGTGAACCATGTACACCTTACCAGTTAGGCGAGAATTTTCCTTTTGCTTCATCCCTATACGTGAAGATCCGCTTCAACACCTGTTGCCCCGATATGAATTGCCTTGGTCTAACCTTCTTTTTGAAAGCCCTTGCCATTCTATTCTGGTAGAGTTGCCCGTGACACACAGCATTCATCCTTTTACTGTCAGTGAGATCCTGTTGCTAGTACCGGCTTCGTATCGATTCTGCATTGCAGAGCTCAGCTTCCTATATGATTCTTAGGGAAGGAATCTCCACCTCGGCGGGTATCACAGCTTCAGTACCGTAGACCAGTATATAGAGGGTTTCCCTAGTTGACGTGTGGATCGTGGTACGGTACTCGGGCAGAGAAAATGGTAGCTTCTCGTGCTACTACTTGTAGTTGTCCACCATATTCCTTAATATCTTCTTGACATTCTTGTTGGCGGCTTTTATGACTCCATTCATTTGTGGCCTATATGCTGTAGAGTTCCAGTGCTTGATTTTGAATATTTCACACATGGCTTTCATCTGATCACTATTGAGATTGGCAGCATTGTCAATGATGATTGATTCAGGCACCTCGAATCGGCAAACAATACAATCTCAGACGAAGTCCGCTACGACCTTCTTAGTCACAGCTTTATAGGAAGCAACTTCAACCTATTTTGTGAAGCAATTTATGGCCACCAAGATGAATCTGTGTCCGTTGAAGGCAGCAGGTTCAGTTGGTCCAATGACATCCATGCCCCAGGCAGTGAAAGGCCAGGGAAAACTCGTTGCATTGAGTTCGTTAGGTGGTACCCGTATCATATTAGCATGTACCTGACATTGGTGGCACTTTTGCATATATTTGATGTAGTTCGCCTCCATAGTCATCCAAGAATACCCTGCCCTTAATATCTTCTTGGCTAGAAAAGAACCATTCATGTGAGGTCTGCAGGTTCCAACATGTATCTCTTAAAGCAACCTAGATGCCTTATTGGAATCGACACATAGTAGCAGACCCAAATTTGAAGTTCGTCTTTATAGAATTGCTCCACTCTAAAAGAAATGGTTGGCCAATCTGCTTCTTGGTGTGTGTAGCATTTTCCGGGTACTCTTATTTTTCCAGATACTCCTTGATATCGTGAAACCATAGATTTCCATCGAACTCTTCTTCAACAGGAGCGCAATAAGATTGCTGCTTACAGATTTCTATTGGAATGAGATCCATATAGTTCTTGTCTGGATGTTGTATCATGGAAGACAAGGTAGATAGCACATCTGCAAACTCGTTCTGAACTCTCGGAACATGTTTGAACTCTATCTTTGTAAACCTCTTGATCAAATCTTACACATAGTGCAGGTATGGAAATATCTTAGTATTCTTGGTGGCCGATTCTCCGAGTACCTGCTGTATTAGCAAATATGAATCTCCGATTGCCAGCAATTCCTGAATATTCATGCCGATGGCCAATTTGAGTCCTAAGATGCAAGCCTTATATTTTGCCATATTGTTGGTGCACGGGAATCTTAGCTTGGCGGATACCGGGTAATGTTGACCGATATCTGATGCCAGGACAACTCCGATGCCCACTCCTTCGAAGTTTGCGGCTTCATCGAAAAACACAACCATCATATGCTTCAGCAATATCTTCCCCTATAAATGACACTTCCTCGTCGGAAAAATACGTCTTTAGTGGTTCATATTCTTCCTCAACGGGGTTCTCTGCTAGGTCATCGGTTAATGCTTGCCCCTTTACTGCTTTTTGAGTCACATAGATGATGTCGAACTCACTTAGTAATATTTGCCATTTTGCTAGCTTACCCGGAGGCATGTGCTTCTGAAAGATGTATTTTAGTGGATCCATCCTTGATATGATGTATGCGGTATACGCGCATAAGTAATGTCTCAATTTCTGGGCTATCCATGTTAAGGCACAACAGTTATCTTTCCAACAAAGAGTAACGTGCTTCGTAAGGTGTGAACTTCTTACTCAGATACTATATTGCGTGCTCCTTCCTTTCGGTCTAGTCACGTTGCCCCAAAAAGTAACCAAAGGCTCCATCCAACACGAATAGGTACATCACTAAGGTCTCCCAAGTTCCGGTAAGACCAACACGGGTGGCTTGGACAGGTATTCGTTGATTTTATCAAAATCCTTTTAACACTCTTTAGTCCAACTCGTCCAAACATCGTTCCTTAGCATTTTGAAGAGTGTCTCACACATGACTATTGACTGTGCTATAAAGCGGCTGATATAATTGAGGCGTCCTAGAAAATACATTACATCCTTCTATGAATGTATACAAGGAGGAACCAAAGCAACATTCGAGAAAGTTGGAAAGATATAGAAGGCGGATTGGATTTGCCCAAGCGTCTGTGAATGTATCCAACAAAATTAGGGCTTTCATTGATGATGATTATGAAGTTTCTATGTTGGTTGACATGAAACAACAACTCACTTTAAAGTTGTTTGATATCAATACTGAGAAGGAACTCATTCTTACATTAGTTTATGCCAAGTGTGATGCCATTGAAAGAACATAATTATGGGACACTTTATACGCTCTAGCTAGTGATATGTCAACCCCACGGTTTGTTGGAGGGGACTTCAACGTGATTTGGGATGAGGAGGAAAAATTTGGAGGTCTTCCAGTATCATCAATTGCAGTAGATGACTTAAGGCATTGTGTCAATACTTGTAATCTAAAGATGTTGGATTTAAAGGTAGCATCTTTACTTGGTGGAATGGTAGAGCAAAAGAGGATTGCATTTCTAAAAGGTTGGATAGATGTTTGGCAAATGTGGAAATTCAACAATTGTTTCCAGGCTTGGAGGTTACCCACTTATCAAAAATTGGATCTAACCATTATCCAATGCTTCTGACATGTGATTCTAATTTTTTCCCTATAAAGAAATCATTTAGGTTTCTTAATCTTTGGACAAAGCATGCTACATTCCTTGATGTTGTACGCAAGAACTAGACTGCTGATTTCAGTGCCAATTCTTTCATTATGTTTAATCATAAATTGAAGAGATTGAAGAAGGCACTCTTAATGTGGAGTAAAGCAATGTACACTGATATATTTCAGAAGATTACTAGCCTAGAGGAGGTGGTAGTGGTACATGAAGCACAATTTGAACTCAACCCAACACAACTAAATCGAGAAAGGCTTCGAATGGTCCAGGCTGAGCTCATTAGATATTTGTCACTCAAGGAAGGATTTTGGAAGCAAAAGTCAGGTATGGCTTGGTGTCAAGATGGGGTTGGAAATACTAAATATTTTCATGCTCAAGTGAATGTAAGGAGAAAAAGATTACAATTGAAGAGGATACAAGATAATGGTAGAAACTGGATTGAAGATAACAACCTCATAGTTGATAAGGAAGTGAGGTTTTTCAATCGCAATTTCATGAAGCCAATGTGCCTACTGCATTTGGGATTATTGAGCATATCCAAAACTTGGTCAGTATGGATTCCAATAGTGATTTGGTTAAATAGCCATGTAAAGATGAGGTCAACAAGCATTGTTTGGTCTAAATGGGGATAGTGTTGGAGGACCGAATGGATTTACTGGGAATTTCTTCCATTCATGTTGAAAAATCATAGGTGATGATATATTTTCCATGGTGAAGACTTCCGCAATGGACATGAGCTACCTAGGTTTGTGACACACACAAACCTAGTACTTCTACCTAAGAAGAAGGAGGTGATTACTTTTTCAGATATGAGGCCAATAAGTCTTAGTAACTTCATCAACAAAGTGTTCTCTAGAGTCATCCATGAAAGGGTAGTCTCTCTTTAGCCTAACCTAATTTCTGATGAACAAGCTGGTTTGTTAAAGGGAGGAGCATTTTTTGTAAATGTACTATTGACACAAGAGATTATAACGTATATAAGGCTGAGAACAAGAGTTGGACCTAATGTTGTAATCAAGCTTGATATGACGAAGGCATATGATAAACTTTTTTGGTTATTGCTGACCAAGGTACTGAGGAAGATGGGATTCTGTGAGAGATATATGGGTATTGTGTTTGGCATAATCTCAAACAATTAGTATTCTGTTTTGACTAATGGCCAACCATATGAATTTTTCAAATACACTAGAGGAGTTAAACAAGGGGACCCTTAGTCTCCTTCACTTTTCATTCTTGCGACTGAAGCTTTGCCAAAGGGTTTAAATGCTATCCATTGGAATCTATACTTTCGTGGTTTTGGCTTGCCAAAATGGAGCCCAAAGATCAATTATGAAAATGGCATTGTGTTAATACTTGTAATCTAAAAGATGTTGGATTTAAAGGTAGCATCTTTACTTGGTGGAATGGTAGAGCAAAAGAGGATTGCATTTTTAAAAGGTTGGATAGATGTTTGACGAATATGAAAATTCAACAATTGTTCCAAGGCTTGGAGGTTACCCACTTATCAAAAATTGGATCTAACCATTGTCCAATGCTTCTGACATGCGATTCCAATTTTTTCCCAATAAAGAAATCATTTAGGTTTCTTAATTTTTGGACAAAGCATGCTACATTCCTTGATATTATACACGAGAACTAGACTGCTGATTTAAGTGACAATTCTTTCATTATGTTTAATCATAAATTGAAGAGATTGAAGAAGGCACTCTCAATGTGGAGTAAAGCAACGTACGGTAATATATTTTAGAAGATTGCTAGCCTAGAGGAGGTGGTAGTGGTACATGAAGCACAATTTGAACTCAACCCAACATAACTAAATCGAGAAAGGCTTCGAAAGGTCCAAGCTGAGCTCATTAGATATTTGTCACTCGAAGAAGAAATTTGGAAGCAAAAGTCAGGTATGGCTTGGTGTCAGGATGGGGTTTGAAATACTAAATATTTTCATGCTCAAGTGAATGTAAGGAGAAGAAGATTACAATTGAAGAGGATACAAGATAATGGTGGTAACTGGATTGAAGATAACAACCTCATAGTTGATAAGGAAGTGAGGTTTTTCAATCGCAATTTCATGAAGCCAATATGCCCACTGCATTTGGGATTATTGAGCATGTCCCAAACATGGCCGGTATGGAATCTAATAGTGATTTGATTAATAAGCTTACTAAAGATGAGGTCAACAAGCATTGTTTGGTCTAAATAGGGATAGTGTTGGAGGACCGAATGGATTTACTGGAATTTCTTCCATTCATGTTGAAAAATCATAGGTGATGATTTATTTGCCATGGTGAAGACTTCTGCAATGGACATGAGCTACCTAGGTTTGTGACACACACAAACCTATTACTTCTACCTAAGAAGAAGGAGGTGATTACTTTTTCAGATATGAGAGACCAATAAGTCATAGTAACTTCATCAACAAAGTGTTCTCTAGAGTCATTCATGAAAGGTTAGTCTCTCTTTAGCCTAACCTGATTTCTGATGAACAAGCTGGTTTGTCAAAGGGAGGAGCATTTTTGAAAATGTACTATTGACACAAGAGATTATAACTTATATAAGGCTGAGAACAAGAATTGGACCAAATGTTGTAATCAAGCTTGATATGACGAAGGCATATGATTGACTTTTTTCGTTATTCCTGACCAAGGTATTGAGGAAGATGGGATTCTGTGAGAGATTTATTGGTATTATGTTTGGCATAAGCTCGAACAATTAGTATTCTATTTTGATTAATGGCCAACCATATGAATTTTTCAAATATAGTAGAGGAGTTAAACAAGGGGACCCTTTGTCTCCTACACTTTTCATTCTTGCGACTGAAGCTTTGTCAAGGGGTTTAAATGCTCTTCATTGGAATCTATTCTTTTGTGGTTTTGGCTTGCAAAATGGATCCCAAAGATCAATTATCTAGCATATGCTAATGATACTATTATCTTCTCTTCATCAGATGAAACATCATTACAATTGATTATGGAGCATATGCTAATGATCAATTATCTAGCATATGCTAATGATCAGTTCTTGAGTGCTTATAATGTGGCTTCTGGGCAGCTGATTAATAGGGACAAATCTGCCATATACATGCATCACTCTGCAAGTAATGTTGTGGTGAACAAAGTTCAAAGCTTTACTGGGATAGGTAAGCAGGAGTTCCTTTTTACATATCTAGGCTATCTAATCTTTTATGCTAGAAGAAGAATAACATTACTACCATGGCCTCATCAAAAAGGTGCTTGAAAAGCTTCAATTGTGGAAAGGTAAACTACTCTCTATATGTGGTCGGGCAGTTTTAATCTCTCTTGTCCTACAATGCCAAACAAACTTCAAAAAAAATTTGCTAGATTTGTTTGGAGTAGTTTTGTGTGAGGAAAAGGTAGGCGTTGGGCTTCATGGGCTACATTATGTTTGCCACATGAAGAAGGAGGGGTTGGGTTTAGATCTCTTCATGATGTTTCCAAAGCATTATTTTGCAAATTACGGTGGAACTTTAGAACAAAACCTACCTTTTGGAGCCCTTTCATGAGTCAAAGTATTGTAAGAAAATGAATGCTATGGTGGTACCTCGGAAACGTGGTTCTCATGCTTGGAGAAAAATGCTTTAATGTAAAGATGAGATAGAACATCAAATCATATGGCAACCAATAATGAGTTCTTCACTATTTTGGTCTGAAAATTGGACAGGTTTGGGTGCCTTATATTTGTTACTCCATCTAACTTCTTTTGTGATGAAACTATCCATAATGTGTATGATGTGGTACTGGAGGATAACTGTGATGAAAAAAGATTGCTGGAAATTCTTCCACATGAATTGCCACTTCATATTATTGAAAATATCAAGCCACCAGTGATACATGGTGAGCTTGATAAACCATTCAGGAATTTGGAGATTAGGGAATGATTTACAGTAAAAATGACTTGGGAATATGTAAGGAGGAGAAAGGATCCTAACACTGTATATAGAAGCATTTGGGTGAAAGGGCTGCCTTTCAAGATACCATTCTTCATGTGGAAGGTATGGAAGGGCAGATTACCATTTGATGATTGGTTTAGAAGGTTTGCATATTTTATGCCATCTAGGTGTTGGTGTTATCTTAATCTGGATGAAGAGACTATCGTTCATGTGCTATACAGATCATATGCTGCTAGAACATTATGGTACTATTTCCTTGCTAATGCTGGAATTGCCATGGATGATCTATCAATGCATCAGGCAGTGACAAAATGCTAGACAATGCAGGTTCTTCTTTGACTTAAACCTATCTTTCAGGCCTTGCCTTTTATTATTGTGTGGGAGTTTTGGAAAAGAAGAAATAGTCACAAACATGGAGAATCCGTTACAATCAGTAGAGTGACATACCAAGTTTCATCAACTCTTCAAGCTTTAGTCAAATTCAAGAAGCCAAATTTGCAAAACGTGCCATACAAATGGCCAGATTTACTACAGATATTGGAAAATTACATGCCAAAACATAAGGTGACTAAGGTCCTAAGGAAGTTTCCTGATCAAGGATTGGTGAAAGTTAGCACAGCTGGGGCTTCAAGGGGCAATCCAGGTAGATGTTCAATTGGCTTTGTTCTAAGGAATGAAAAAGGGGATGTGTGTTATGCATGAGGATAAGAAATTCAAGAGGAAGTAGAAGTAGATGGGATCTTGGAAGCATTGAGATATTGTGAAAAGCATGGCTATACACATGTATGGTTACAACCAGATTCTTTGTTAATGAATAATGTGGTTGAAGGCACATGGCCTACACCTTGGGCAATAGCAGCATAGTTGGAGGAAATACAACAAATAATGGAGAGATGCAATGCTAGAATTTCACGTATCATGAGAGAGGGAAACAAGCTGGCGGATTACCTAGCTAACTTTGCTCTTGATCATGGAGATTTCGAAGCTAACAGTATTGCACTATTGGAGGTACAAGGGAAAAATATTGTGAACAGTGATATATTACAATGTCCATATTTGAGGGTAAAGTTTGCCAGAAGTTAATGTGTATGAATAAGGTGAATCACAAAAAATAGGAGGAGAATGTGAAAGAGAAGGCTGCCAGGGGAAACCTGAGTTACTCATATATCCATCATGTTTAAGTCCTTATGGAGGAGAACATGATGGCAATTATTACTAACTTTGTATGTTTTTTGCAGGAAACGTTACTGTATCCATGCCTTATTTATTGACGATTCTTCAACTAGTGGTATTAGTACTATCTACTCATTCTATTGGAGGGGAGTCATAGATATGCACAAGCATGGGAGCAAGGAATCATAAGGAAGCTGCCAAGCCCAAATCCGATAACCATTTCCCAGTTGTGATCATAATTGCTGGGCAAACCAATGTCCAGGTAGACTCTGTTTGGGCTACTTTACGGGAACTTTGGTTCTAATGTGGAAGAGCTACAACGCATACTTACTAGCAAGGATAGAAGAGGATGGATTATTTGTGTGGACATCATGGGTACAAGAAAGGGAACGTGCACGTAAATGGGAAGATAACTGGCCTAGGCAACAGGAATATGCAGGCAGTTCAAATTACATCATTTGCACGTGAATTTTGTTGGCTAGTTTTAATTGTAGGTGATTGAATCTCTCAGAAATCCTATCATGGAACATGGATCTACTTGTCACAAACAAATGAAGAGCTGGAGCTCTGAGCAACACTGTCCAGTCCTCAACAAGTATGGGCTATTAAGATGACACTTCTGAAGCAGAAAAATGCGCAGCTTTGGATGGCAAATGCTCACATTTTGAATTTATCCACATGGCTAGTTGTGTACATTGCTTTGAGTAACTTGGTAGGCTGCTTTATGATGCTATACCTAGATCAAAATGCAATACCAAGTTTGAGTACCACTTATTCAAATTTGGTATTAGGGAGTATATAATTTCCATAGATTATTTCCGTACAAAATGTAGCACGCCACGCTACATTGGTTTTGTTTTTGCTTTAAATATTTATAAAAACTAGACCTAGGCACCTTGCCTAGTGGATTTGAAAAAAAAATTAACAAAAAAATTATGTATATATATAAATAAACGAAAAGAAATGATGCATTAATTAAAACCTAAAAATTGTCAAACAAGTATGACTTGATGTCTCAAGTAACTATTTCAAAACAAAACACTGAAAATGTTTTAAATGCCAAAACAAATTTAAAACAAATCATGCTAGTTTTGCCAATGCTACCCAGGTGCTCGGCGAGCCTAGGATGGTGCAGCAGTCCAGTTCCTGAGAACAACTCCATTTCCCACCGTTAGAATGGTAAGTTCCTCTTGTTCCTCCTCCAAGATTGCATTGCGGTCCATATCTTCGTCGTCCAGAAACAGATTCCTCATACCGGCCAAGACCTCGTCCTTTTCAGATCCCCAAATCATATCAGCCTGGCGGAATGTCTGGTGTAGCGGTGATACTTTGGCCAAGACCCTTGCCTGGTTCATACCCGAACAATAGTAGCATGCTTTGCACCTTATTGCTCCACCATCTCTGTTTCTCGATTGCGTTTATCTGATCAATGCTGCGGAATGTCTCTCCTACCAATTTCCTTCTATTCTTAATAGCTGGCACATTCTGCTTGGTGTAAGATAGGGTTACTTCCATCTCCATGGATAATCACTATGATGGTTCCATTCGAACTTCACGACGTGGTGTAGAGTAGAAGCAACTGCCCCATCCACATATATACATGGTCATCCCAGTAGCAGGCTATTGGTAGTGGATATATCCAGCATCTGTAACTCAACATCGAACCAGGTTGGGCCCATATTCAGATCCAGGTTGATCTCTCCAATAGTAGCTCTCTGAAACCCATCAAATGCTTTCACATTCATATTTTCCATCCTTATCTCATGCAGACCTATATCCAATCTTTTCAGAGTAGTCAGCATGCATATGTTAAGACTTGAACCCTCATCGACCAGAATCCTAGCAATGAACTTGTCTTCATATTGCACAGTGATGTGCACTGCTTTGTTATGACTCAATCCTTCTGGTGGCAGGTCATCTTCCTGGAAACTGGTCTTATGACTCTCCAATACCTGTCCCACTATGTTTTCCATCTCTCCACTAGTGATATCGGTAGGAACCCCTTCATCAAGGCATTCTTGTGTGCATATGAATTTTGTAACAGTGACAGGATGGATATTTGGGGGGAGTCTTGTTTATGTGATCAATAACAAAGTACTCCCTCGCCTGTACCTTTCTCCAAAGATCATCACTACATGTCTCCATAACAGGTGGTTTTGATGTGGTATCTTACTCGTTCTCCAAGATTTCTTGGCGTGTAAATCCAGCAGGTTCTGGTCATTCCCTATGTAACACTCGTCTCTTCTATCTTGGCTTTTCCTTTCTCCTTGCCTCCGCTACATAATCCCATAGAACGACATCAGACTTATGGGATGGCGATGAAGCTACCATCAGTGAAGGGCGTAGCTACCCCGTCCCCAAATGGTGCCTTAGTTTGAACCAAAATTTGTGAGAGGGTGATAGGAGATGTTCTGGGAGTATCCCTTTATTGGATAAGACCGATGGATCCTTCCTGATCCCATTCTTCATCTATTTATATCACACTCACTCTCTCACCCCTGTGATCAGGAAGAGGGTTATTGCATACATTCGGCGGGACTCCTTCGCTTGTATAACCTTGAAGTTAATCAGTGTCTGGATTTTATCTTTCGGCATGCAACATTCCTCAATAGTATGTCCCTTCATGCCTGAATGGAAGGAACATGTCTTGTTGGGGTTGACCCACTAAGAAGCGTTTTCAATAGAAGCTACATGATTGGGAGTGACATAACTAGCAGCCTTGAGTCTCTCATATAGTTGGGCTATGGGCTCGGCGATAGGGGCGTATTGTCTGGGAGTTCTGCGATCAAGGTTTGGTCTTGGTTTTGGGTAGTTTTGGCGGGCAAGAGGAGATGAATGGTAATATGCGGGCTGGGTATTATAGGTATGGGAGGTGGTGGGGGGTAATGGTATTTTGGCAGTGAGGGTTGATATGTTTGTGGCGGTGTCTGATAGGTAAGGGGAGATGTAGGGCCCGGGTTACCATCAGGGCACCCACATCCTTTTTCTTCGAAATTCCTCCGGATTATAAGGCTTTATTGGTGGCTTGCAGCGCTTCAAAATTAGTCACCATACAGCTCTTGATTCCCTCTTCTATTCTTTCTCCCAATTTGATGATGTCGGAAAACTTGTGATTTTCTATAACCATCAACCGTTCATAGTACTCTGGGTCTTGAGCTCTGACATAGAATTTGTTCATTTGTTCTTCCTCTAGTGGCGACCTTATGTTGGTGTCCTTTGATTTCCTGCGAGTAGCATACTCACGCAAGGCTTGTATTGGCTTCTTCTTGAGGTTCTGGATACTGAAAATTTCTGGCGCATTTTCTGTGTTGAACCTTAATCTATCCATGAAATTGGATGCCATATTTACCCATTTCGCCCCTTCTTTGGATTCTGACTAATGTACCAAGATAAAGCATCCCCGATGAGACTTCGTATGAACAGCTTCATGCGGATTTGTTCATTCTTGCCCACTCCTACAAGCTTGTTGCAGTAGATTCTTATATGCACCTTAGGATCACCGGTGCCATCGAACATCTCAAATATAGGAGGTTTGAAACCCTCAAGCAGTTCCATGTCTGGCTAGATACACAGGTCTTCATAATTCACACATTCAACACCTTTTCCACCCTCAACACTCTAGACTCTTCCTGTCAACTTCTTTAATTCTTCAACCATATTTCGGATGAGCAGGTCCTTCTCGATTGGTTTAGGTATATATAGTATTTGCTGATGGGTATGTGGTAGGGTCTCCATGTATATTTTGTTGCCTTGGTGTGTTGCTGGGACTTGAGTATATGGGTGATCATTGATGGAGGTCTGAGGTGGATTGGGGGTAGGTTGTGGCACGTTCTGAGGGGTATGATTGGTGATCATTTGCGGATACTGGGTTGTGTGAGGGTGGTTTTGTTGAGGAGTTTGTAATGGTGGGGGATTAAGGTTTTTCGGGGTGTAGGGTTTTGATATTGGTGCGATGCAGTAGGATTTTGGGGAGCTAAGGGTGGTGGATTTTGGGTTTGTGTGTTTTGCGGTGGTGTTTGATTTTGGGTGGTAGAGTTCTGATGTTTGATGTTGGGGCATTCAAGGTAAGGGAGAGGTTTGAGAGATTTTGGACCTGCTCAAGCTCACCTTGTAGCTCAAAGATTTTCTGCTCTAACCACAGAACTAACTCATTTTGTCCTGGCATACTTCTTCTATCTGAAGTCTCAACATTCTCTGCTGTAGTAGCGCTGTCTTTTGGATTACCACTCAAATCATCCATCTTGCCTTTGCCTTTGCTTTTGGGGTCGCTAGGTGGAGGAGGAGGTGGAGGACCTCTGGATCTGATGTGGTATGCTGAAGATGCAAGAACGCATGAACCAACCTTTGGGAACAAGAATAAT
Source organism: Nicotiana obtusifolia (assembly GCA_002018475.1). Taxonomy (NCBI): domain Eukaryota; kingdom Viridiplantae; phylum Streptophyta; class Magnoliopsida; order Solanales; family Solanaceae; genus Nicotiana; species Nicotiana obtusifolia. The sequence goes on from MCJB01000015.1 coordinate 75,618, forward strand.
CAAAAGAAAGAAAAAAAAAATGTAACCAAGTTAGTAAGATGAAATGAAAAAGTATTTGCAATATTTAAGCGGGTAACACATAAAGCCATGCAATAATTTGCACCATAATTTGGAGACCACATTGTGCCCGAGGTAGGCCTAAGCGACACATAGACTTGAAGAAAATTTATGTCAATGTTACCTCATTCTATTAATGCAAAAATAAATCCAATCAATCTTTACTAAATCGAAATAATCATATGAAGTCACTAATGGCATGAAGCCTTACTACATCAAAATGAAATCTAACTAGAAAGCAATAACGGACATTGTCTCCTAATCTATTTGGCCGCAGAAGGACCCTCTCCATGCTTTGCCCTTTTGACTCCATAAATTGCACCTCCGAGGTCATGCATATCAAGCACCAAGTAAGCCATTGCCAGCTTCCCTCCTTCATCGTAGCCCATACCTTGATAATCCCAAAGCCTCTTTCTCATCTTTCCCTCCAGCTCCATCAACCCTTGCTCAAGGTGGTCCAACCTCTCTCTCTACTTGTTTGCAATCTCCTTTCATTATTTGATCACCTCCATATCCACTTTATGCTATTCCATATGCTTGTCTTAAGATTCGAACACTCTTTTGCGTGGCCTCTTGTACTTTACCAGAGCCTCAGTGATGGTATGCCAGAAACCTATGTTTTAGCCGTAGTTTACACTCTAAATTACAGCATGTTACGTGTGTTTGAGCTTAAATACTGATGATTTGAACTTATTACATGTTTTATGCCTTGCAGGAAATGATTCCGAGTTAAAGGATAAATTGGGGCTAAATCGAATAATTTGGAGCTTTGAATTTAGAGTAAAAGACAAAGAATTAAATTGAGATCACATCCGGGGCTCGTGGAAGGGCGTTGCATACGAAAGTGGGAAGAAAGTACAAGGCCTAGAAAGAATGTACTAATGCGACGCACAAAGCATAGCACTAGGCGACGCACCAATGCAATTGTGCGTCAGAAGTGTGACTAATTCAGAGACTGGAAGTTTTGTGGCTTGACAAGAAAATGCACTACTGCAACGCATGCTGCAACGCACTAATGAAAAATTTTGTGATACACACAGAGTTCAGAGATTTTGCAACAAAGTAAACTACACTAATGTGACGCGGCGTGCGATGCAGAGTGCAACATATGAGTGCAAAAAGTTTGCAGGTTTTCCCACTTCGGCTCAAAGAGAGTAGTTTCGTTTGGGTTCATTCCTACTTAGTATAAATACACTGAAAACACGTTTTTCTTTAATGTCTTTTGACCTACGAAAGAATGGAGAACCAACCAAGGCAAGAAAACTCAAGAATTCATCAAGATTTCAACCAACAATTGATGCAGTACATGAGTTTGTATCGAATCATTAGTATTGATGTTTTCTTTGTTTTTGAACCTTATCGAGATGTCATACTCCATTGCTATGGAGTAATTTTTGTTAGGGTTGATAGATACAGTGTTTTGTTAACTTGATTAGGGAATCGATTCTTGATAATTGTTAGAATTAACTGATGGAGTTTTAATTCGTATTGTGGAGTTATTTCTTATTTTGCTTAATCGGAAGAGGAGCTTTACATTGAATCTACATCTTATCCTCTAGTTTAAATTCATGATTGAAATAGGTAACCAAAAGAGCGTCTTGAATTGTTAATCAATCTAGAAAATAGGGAAATATTCGTGAGAAGTTAGCCTCTAGATCATAACCATCATTCTATTGTCGCAATTGTTTACCGTACTTCAATTGGATTTATTACTGAAATTAACGTTTAATCGAAAGAGGAACATTAGGTTCAAGTGTAATCTAATTATCGGTTGAATCCGTGAGAACCAACCGTATTATAGAGTGAATTAACTCAAGAATTGGATCCCGTGTCAATTATCTTGCACCTATCTAGTAAATTACCCTTATTTCTCTCATTGATATTTCTTCGTTGATCATATGACGTCTTTTGTGATCAATTGTTAATTGCTTAATTTTTAGTTGTTAATCGTAGTAATAATCATCAAATCAAGAGTTAATTTCCCTGAATAGTAATCAACTAAAGAGTGTTCGAACTCTGTTTAATTCCAATCCCTATGGAGACGATAATTAAACTATACTATCTTTGACTATCGAGCACTAATTCCGTATTGTGTTTTGTGCTCGTCAAATTTTTGCGCCTTTGTCAGGAATTGGAAATCAATAGTATTTAAAATAGTTTTTGTACTAATTCATTAACTAATTTTTACTTTAGTATATTCATGTTTTCTCACTTGTGTGTAGAATACAAGTTTGATTTCTCTGGTGTATGACTCGATGTACTTGAAAGGAAGTGATACCCTATGAACCAGAGTTGGAGAAACACTTGCGACAATTGAGAAAAGAAAGAGAATTAACAGAAAATTTCTTGGGTCATACTTCGACCCAAAATAACATGGCAAACAAAGAGAATGATGGAGTAGACTTAGCTGTAAGAGAGGCAGCACAACAAGAAGCTGCACGGATAGCAGTTGAAGCAGCTTAGTGGATTGCAGGAGACTGTCTAAGATAATAGGGGTCGAAGATTCAATCTAAACTGACCCTTAGTTGAAGAGTAGTCAAAAATGTAGCACCCAGGCCTGGAAGATCACTGGGTCACTAAGCCAGACTAGTCTACAATCAAGGATTGTCAAGTGTCAGAGCTCCACCCATAGCAGCAAACAACTTCGAAATGAAGCAACGGTTGCTTCAAACCATCCAAAACAACTGTATTTTCAGAGGGAAGGTGAATGAAGATCTTGACACTTACTTGATGGAGTTTGAAGAAATCATTAACACCTTCCAATACAATGGAGTATCAAATGATGAGGTCTACTTATAGGCATTCTCCTTTTCATGGAAATATGACGCGAAGCACTAGCTTCGTAGCTTACCCACATGTTCGATCAGGACATAGGAAGATATATCAAAAACGTTTCTTGAAAAGTACTTTTCAACTACAAAAACAGGAAAGTTCAGAAGGGAAATCCTCAATTTCTTCCAAAAGGAGACAAAAATAGTTTTTGAAGCTTGGGAAAGATTCGAGGAGATAGTCAGAAAGTGTCAGCACAATGGAATTGATTTGTGGATGCAAATCCAAGATTTTTAGGATGGACTGACAGCTTTCTCGCGATGAAATCTGAATACTGCATGTGAAGGTCCACTAATGAAGAAAACTCTGAAGGAGGATGTCTTAACCCTTGATGAATTATCTTAGGACAGCTAACCAGTGGCCAGTTGAGAGTACTGACAGAAGAAAATCAGTTGGGTTCACCAGGTGGACTCTAACACATTAATGCCAGTCTAACTAGACACCATGGCCAAGGAGATAAGAAAGCTAACATTGGCCAAGGTACAAAGTGAGTTGCAAGCAGCATGTGATTTGTAGAATAGGACACCCTACACATGAGTTTCAAGCATCAGATGAGGAAGTCAACGTTGTGGGGAACTTTAATAGAGGAAACTACCAAGGTAGGAACAACTATAATGCTATGGGGCAAAGACATCCAGGTTTTTCATAGAGTTCATCCAGTGGGAGTTTGAACTCATTGCAGCAAAATAATTCTAGACCCCAAGGTCAAGGACCAAAAAGTTTTTAGAACCAGCAGAGGCAGCAATACAAGCCACAACAGCCAAATCAGTCTAGAATGAGAGATATCATAGAGGCATTAAATCAGGATCGCATCCAAGGCTCGTGAAAGGGCGTTGCATACGAAAGTGGAAGAAAGTGCAAGGGCTAGAATAAATGTACTAATGCGACAGAAGCGTAGCACTATGCGACGCATTGGTGCAGTTGTGCGTCAAAAGTGTGACAAGTTAAGAGACTGCAAGCTTTGTAGCCTGACAAGAAAATGCACTACTGCGACGCAGGTTGCGAGCGCATGGTGCAACGCACTAGTGCAAAATTCTGTCAGACACGTGGAGTTCAGAGAGTTTGAAACTAAGTAAACTGCACTGATGCGACACGGCCAGCAACGCAGGGTGCAGCAAATGAAGTGTAAAATTTTTGCAGGTTTTCCCACTTCGGCTCAAAGAGGATATTTTCGTTCGGGTTCATTCCTAGTTTGTATAGATACACTGAAAACACATTTTTTGAAGGACTTTTGACCTATGAAATATTGGAGAACCAACCAATCCATGAAGACTCAAGAAATTCATCAAGATTTCAACCAATAATCGGTGCAATACGGGAGATTGTATCGAATCATTAGTATTGATGTTTTCTTTGTTTTTGAACCTTATTGAGATGTCTTACTCCATTTCTATGGAGTCGTTTCCATTAGGGTTTTGACAGATATGGTGTTTTGATGACTTGATTAGGGATTCGATTCTTGATAATTGTTAGAATTAATTGATAGAGTTTTAATTCGTATTGTGGAGTTATTTCTTATTTTTCTTAATCGAAATAGGAGCTTTATATTGAATTTCTTTACTTTTTATGCTCTAGTTTAAATTCATGATTCAAATAGGTAATCGAAAGAGCCTCTTGAATTGTTAATTGAACTAGAAAATAAGAAAATATTTGCGAGAAGTTACCCTTTAGATCATAACCTTAATTTTATTGGCGCAATTGTTTACCGTGCTTCAACTGGATTAATTACTGCAATTAACGTTTAATCGAAAGAGGAACATTAATTTCAAGTGTAATCTAATTATCAGTTGAATTCATGATAATCAACCATATTATAGAGTGATTTAATTCAAGAATTGGATCCCAAGTCAATTATCTTGCACCTATCTAGTTAAATTACCCTTATTTCTCTCATTGATATTTCTTTGTTGCTCATTTGCTATCTTTTGTGATCAATTATTAATTGCTTAATTTTTAGTAGTTAATCATAGTAATAACCATAAATTCAAGAGATAATTTTTCTGATATTGTAATCAACTGATGATTATTCGAACACTATTTAAATCCAATCGTTGTGGAGACGATAATTAAAGTATACTATCTTTGACTAGCGAGCAATAATTTTGTGTTATTTTGCACTAGTCAAATTTTTGTGCCGTTGCCGGGAATCAAACCCGGGTCACCCGCGTAATAGGCGGGAATCCACCTCATCTACGATCATGTCTTTCAGATTGACCCCTGGTTTGACGTCTTCGGTTATGTTATCCTCCAACCATGAGAGGTAGTAATACACATGATCGGGGTGGTACATGTCTGGCTCAATAGTCTCCCCATCTACAATGATTTGTTGGTTCCGTATGTGTTAGGCCTCGAATTTGAATGGAATAATATCTCCTTTGAAGTTTGCTTTATACTGAACCATATTAGAACCCTAGGTATGGCTTGATTCCTCCCAGCTTAGCGCATTACCCTTATAAGAGCGTAAGAGTAAAAGCCTCGTAACCCAATCAGGACCAAGTGAGTGGTCCCTTTGGACCTGATTATGAACTCCCTACTAGGGAACCACTCGAACATCCAATGCACTCGTTTGTCAGTCAGATTACTAAAGAAACGTACCCAACCTTCAGCATTCCCGGGCTTTGCAAACCTATATGGAACAAACATCATCTTCTTTGGATGATGACTGGCGATGCAGTCATTTAGTGGTCTATGGAGGAGCTCCTGGCAGTATTCTCCCCTCTAAAAATGCTCTAGCAACAAGACCTGTAGTAGAAGATTGCAACCCTCAAAATGTCCAAACCCATGTTTGCACCGATCCAAGGCTCGATACATCTCAGCTAGTATCATAGGGATGACTGTGTATTTCTGCCCTTCGATACCTTCCATCACGATCCTGGTGACCATGGCCAAGCTAGTGTGAATTTTCCCTCCATGCATTGGGAACATTAGCAAATGCAAGAGGCATACTATGAAGAAATAAACACGTCGGTGGGCCCATCCCAAAGAGGTAATAGCTAACTCCTCATGATGCAAGTGGTATGACTTGCTGTGCCCATACCACTCATAGAGATACTCGAAAGGAATGTAGGATTTCTTCAAGCAAACCAACTCATTGTTCTTCTTGAAACCTAGCATTTCCATAAAACTGCATGGAGTACGATTTTCTGCCACCAAAATACACAGACTATCCCATGGCAATTTGGTGAAACCCCCTATCTCTTATAGAAGAGGAGTCATTTCTATATTGCCAAATCGAAAGACAGCTCTCTTTTCATCCCAACATAGTTGCTAACTCAATTTGTTCTCTGTTCGGTCGAATATTCAGCAAAGACGGCAAGTTACCCAATACCCTTCTTATCTGACTTCTATCACATGGTGCAAGGTCATTCCACCAGTCAATCAGCAGAGGTGGGATATTCTGGACCATGCTAAACTTGGGAATTTCGTGCTTCATTTTCTGCAAACAAATAAAAGTTAGCCCTTTCCCCCTCAAGATTCAATTATTTACGCAATAACGGACAACATGTTGGCACGTTTTCTTCAAGTAATGCACATAACATGGTTGTGTTTTTTGGGACTGGGAAATCCCTTTGGACTTTGGACAAGGATTATATAAGCGGATTAATGCATCATTGACGTTTCAATCCATACTACGTTTAACATGATGCATGTACATTTCAACTCATAGTGGGGTTTCTAAAAGGGATTAGACTAATACTCTCAAGTTGAAGACTTGAGAGGGAAAGGCACGAGACCTCGTCTTCACTGTTGATTGACTAGTCTACTGTTAATAAGCCTTTTTTGATTTAAAAGGCACCGCTATGTTGATAATAGGCACGACTGGAGTATGATGTTGAAAGCATGCTTTATGCGAAAATAATAAAACGTTGCCAGATACTTTGCAGGATGAAAACACGTAAGAATAGCAAATAATGCGATAAAGATAAACAAAATAAAGAAGGGAAAAGGGAAAGACAAAGGAGAGAAGTAGCTTACAAAAATTCGAGAACGTAATTAAATGAAGAAAATAGGGGAGATAGGGACGTGAGATTCATGATATAGCAATTTTAAGAAAATAAGGGAAATAAGGAGGGGGATGTACATGAAAGAAGTCAAATAGTCCATCAATCCACACAAGCAAAAACTTCATTATGATTAGAACCTAAGTATTTCCCCAGTAGAGTCCTCATGCTATCACGCCCCATTTTCTTGTGAAAACAGATTTCAACATCCAACAACTTGTTAAAATGGGTATTAAAAGAAAAGTGTCGCCATCTAACAATTTTTAAGGTGCGTTATGGCATGTATTTGCAAATAACTCTATTTGAACTAGTCCGTGTCACCAAAGACCCGGTAAGGGCTCAAATTACCTCAAAGAGAAGGGGTTAGGCACTCCTCGAAGTCCACAACTATGGGTCCTGGTCGAATTTTACGCTATGTGGATTATTGAATTATAATTGTCCAATGTGATCATATAAGTTAAAGAAGGATAGGGAGTCTAAACTTACAAGACAAACAAATTGCACGCAAGAAAGGAAAGCGGATTATTATTGATAAATAGTTGTACAATCCTTGAAGATTACAAGATATAGCCTAAGTTCGAACAAACGTACAAACAATAACGGGGGGGGGGGGGG
>MCJB01000015.1:83139-103477 GCA_002018475.1 Nicotiana obtusifolia
GGGGGGGGGGGTGTCCTATGTTTTTAGCCTAAAGGATCACCCTGTGCAACATAAATAATACTTCGTAACTCCCTTAAATGTAAGGGTTGCTCATATTATGCAGCAGGCATAGACTATCATCTCCTGCTACCCAATATCTTAAAGTTGTTTACCTTAAACATTCTAGTTCAATTCTAAACTGCGTCCTATGCGTGCTTTACCTGTTCCATGCCTATGATCCAGGAGGCTTTGGACTTACTACTTTGGTAGTTCTAGACTTCCCTTAGGATGCTCAAGAAATGATAAAACTACGCGCACAATCAACACAATTACGATCCTGCGCTGTTAACAATTAAAAATCAAGTAGGCCTCCTCACATAGACACATATGCACGCCAGCAGTTATGAGTTTACTCTAACAATGCTCCGTATTATGAAATGAATGGTTGTAGGCATGCAGATTTGGAGTCAAAGTACATTAAATTGTACAAGACCTATAGGCATGATTTCTATGTGATTGAATGACTCAATAACATCCTATAGGCAGTATTTCTAGGCAGATTATCTTGACTAAGCTACTGATTATAACTCTGTAACGACCTGACCGGTCGTTTTGAGCATTTGTACTTTGCTCGGTAGTTTGAGGGCACGAGTATCTTCGCATGATGTATTATGACTTGTGTGAATTGTCGGTTTTGGTTTTCAGGTTGTTCGGAATCGATTTGGAAGAATGAACTTCATGATTGAAGATTTAAGTTGGAAGAGTTGACCAAGTTTGAATTTGGTGTATTTGACCCCGGATCGGAGTTTTGATAATTTCGTTAGGTCCGAATGGTGATATTTGAATCGGGCGTATGCCCGATTTGGCATTTGGATATTTCTTGAATGTTTTAGCGTTAATTGGCGAAAGTTGGCAAGTTAGAGTTTTGGAATGTTCATAAGTTTGATCGGAAGTTGACTTTGGTGATATCGGCTTCAGATTTTTGTTCCGGGAGTTGGAATAGCTTCGTTATTTCATTTGAAACTTGTGTCCGAAATTTGAGGTCATTCCGAGTTGATTTGATATGGTTCGACACGAGTTTTGATGTTGAAAGTTAAAAATTTTATTAAGTTTTATTTGAGGTACGATTCGTAGTTTTTATGTTGTTTGATGTGATTTGAAGCTTCAAATAAGTTTGTATCGTGTTTTAAAACTTGTTGGTATGAACTAATGGGATCTCGAGAGGCTCAGGTGTGTTTTGAATCATTGGTTGAAAAACTAGTTAACGATTTGGATTTTGACCATGGTCAATATCGAGTCAATATGACCTCTTTTCGGTGTTTTGTGTCCGGAAAGTTCCGAATGAGTTTTGGGTGCTAAAACGAAAATTCTTTCGTTGCTGATTTTCTGGTGTAAAATAATTACGAAAATATCATTTTTAATCCCTTAAATTTTCAGACTTCATTTAAAACTTCAAAACATCATATCTCCCTCATTTTAAGGCCAAATAGGGTGATTCAAAAGCCTAGCTTGACTGAACCTTCACAAGGAATTCATTGGAGGCACCAAAAGTGAGTTTGAAGATCGTTTGACACATGAAAGGAGGAGGAATAGCTGGACAAAAAATATTTAATATCGATGGTTTGTTCATTTAATCATATTTTGAGTTGGGAAGCTCGGATTTGGGCAATTTTTGAGGCAATTTTAACTATATGAATTAGGGTAAGTGTTCTCTACTCGATTTTGATTATATTTCGTGAATCTATTTTCGTTTTTGGTAATTAGATTGTGGATTTTAAATAGAAAATTGGGGATTTTTGTCCTAAGTTTCATAGAGTGAATTTTTGAGTTTTGAACATCGATTCGAAGTCGGATTTGGGTGAAACAAGTATAGTTGGCCTCGTAATTGAACGAGAGTTTCATTGGGTTCCAAGGCGCAAGCCCGCATTTGACTTTTTGGTCGATTTTGGAATTTTGATTAAAGATTCGACCTTTATTGATTGAGTTTGTTCCCTTTGGCATTATTTGTTTTAGTTGCTTTTGGCTAGTTTCGAGCCGTTCGGAGGTCGGTACGCGCGGGATGGAATTTTAGAGTATCGTTTGGCTTGCTCGGTATTGGGTTTGGCTTGTTCGAGGTAAGTAACACTTCTAAACTTGGTGCTGAGGGTATGAAACCCCGAATTACGTGTTATGTGATTGATGTTGAGGTGACATGCATGCTAGGTGAAGGACGTGTAGGCGTGCACCATATGAGTTGTGATTTAGTCGATTCCGTGGAACTATGTAGCTATCTTATCTGAACATTTCTACTATTCTTTACGTGTTAAAGCACTTGAAATGTAATTTATGCTATAAATCATGTTTAGGCTATATGCTGGTACTATTGGGACATATAGTGGTCGTTCTTGGTTGTTGAGTTGTTTGCTTAATTGCAGTTATGTACTTAGTCGCATTCATCATTTCATATCATATCTCAGTCTCTATTATCATATATTGTCACATCTCATATCTTTGTTTTTGGCTGCTTAGCATGAGCGTTGTGAGCCTGAGCGACTGGAGATTTTGATGACTGAGTGAGGCCGAGGGCTTGATTGTGAGGTTATTGATACTATAGCACGTGAATTGTCCATGCAGCATGTGGGTTGTCCGTGTGGATACAGATGTTTATAGCACGTGAGTTGTCCGTGCGAATCCAGATATTGATATTATGGCACGTGAGTTGTCCGTGCAGATTCATGCCATGATTGGATCATTAGAGCGCTTGGGCTGAAGGAGCCCCTCTAGAGTCTGTACACACCCCCAGTAAGCGCAGCTACCTACTGAGTGCGAATGCAGAGTGCGAGTGCCGAGTGATTTGGAGGATTGAGTGACTATGAGGACTCAGTGACTAGGAATACTGAGTGAATTGATACTCTGCGAATATGCATATGGTTTAATCATTGAGTTGCTTTGCATTCGACATGCATTCTTGAGATACAGGCATTGAGATGCATTTCTTTCTGCCACTCCGGTTTTGGTGTCATTCATGATTTCACCTGCATATTTACATGTAGGCATAATGATGTATTTTCCTCAAGCCATGTGATAATGAAACATCTTATCTGTTGTTGAAAAGTTTTGGGAAAAAATCACAGTTTTACAAACCAACTCGTATTTTGATGATTTCGGTAAAAGAATTGGGTTTTCACTGATATACTTGAAAAACATGCCTATTTTTGCAGAACGAGATGAGCATCTTATATCTAAGTATGTTTCTTATACCATTATTATTATGTTGTTAGGAACTATTGTTGGCTATTGGTGTTGGACTCCGACTCTGTTCCAGCTCGTTACTACTTTCAACCTAAGGTTAGTTTTGTTACTTATTGAGTACATGGAGTCAGTTGTACTCATACTACACTTCTTCCCCTTTCGTGCATATGTTGCTATGTTCGATGGGAGCTAGATTTGAAGATGTGCCTGCTTTTCGGTTATAGCTGCCTCTTGTTCATGGTAGCTCTAGGCTTATGAAAAATCTATTCATGTTTATTTCAAATAGCTGATATACTTTATTTTATACCAGTTTTGTAAATTCTAAATCTTAGACGCTCATGATTTGTACTACCAGTCCTTGGAGAGTTGTATAAATTTAGTTATCTCATCTTTGATTCACTTTAGTTCTATTATATTTTGTTATTTTGTTAATTGGCTTACCTAGCCGGTTCTGTTAGGTGCCATCACGACGGTTTGGATTCTGGGTCGTGACAAGTTGGTACCAGAGCTCTAGGTTCATAGGTTCTACGAGTCATACGCAAGTGTCTAGTAGAGTCTTGCGGATCGGTATGATGACGTCTATACCTATCTTCGAGAGGCTACAGGACATTTAGGATAAACTTCACATCTTTCTTTCCTTATCGTACGGTTGATTCTACTTGAAGCATAACTCTTTGAATTCCTTCCACGCATTCGTATGCGCACTTAAGCGCTCGGTATCAGCTGTGCATCGACGACTTGTGATTCCATGGATGAAATGCGAGATGTGATTTTTGTGTGCTGATGATGGATCAGTCTGGAGGACTTGAGGCCGGGTTATGACTGTAGCTTGAGCACGGGGATTTTTGTTGTGTGAGCATGCGCTAAGATGGTTTGAATGTAATGATAAAAGTTTTCTTGAGATGTAAAAAGGATTATTGAGTGCTAGATTGTTGTCTTGATGTGACGTATAGTCTCGAGATGAATGTGTTGAATGATTTTTCATGTTGTTTAATTGTGGTACGAAGTATATTTTCATATCTTGTGGTGAGTTCAGGCTATGGAACATTGAGTGATGGCGTAGTAATCGCGGCTGCGAAAGGGTATATCAATATTTTAATTTGAGGCTAAGCAGGTGGGTTATCTCTTGCGGAGCAATCTACAGAGCTGTGATTCTTATAATGTTCTGCGGAGAATTTCCTTTCTATCAGCGGGGTATATGTGTTGAGATTTGAATTTGAACTTGGTTGGGAAAGTTGACCTGATCGTCATATGGGTGTATGCAAGCTTAGTAGATGATTTGAGGTATTAGATGGTTTGGGTTACATAAGCTTAGGAAGGATTTAGTTGAATCTCCCTGCGGTATTATAGCAAGTAATAGAGTATGGGTATGGTGAGTTATCAATGTTCTGTTCTATGTCATTGAGCTAAGTGGGGGAGTCTGCTACTAACGAGTTGATTGCATATTTACATGTTGCATTGGTTTTGGTCTGAGGCATACTTGTGGATCGGTTATGACTTGCAGAAATTGAGATCGAGGATGACTCGAGTAAAGACATTTCTGGATACAGGATGTGTTACACTTTATAGGTATATGGGAATCATGGAATGATTGAGTTGTTATTCCTGAAGGATGTAGTGCGCGTGGGGTAGGAAATTGCTCAGTTGCTTAAAGGTGTGGTTTACTTCTTTGGGTGTTGGTGTGCTAATCGGGCACAAGTCGTTTGGCCCGTTTGGGCGGTGCAATTGAGATTTGAGCAGAATAGATGACTTTCGAGAAGGATCTAATGGATTCAATAATTATATATAGCAATTGAGAATTTTTTTCCGGATTTGTATATGGCTAGGATATGAGATTTACATTGGATGGTGTCAAGGCTCGTAGTATTTCTATATCATTATGGATTTTACATTTCGGTATTAGAAAGGTGGAGAAAACGGCTTTAGATCCACATAAGGTCTCTTCAGCGTGGGTATCTTAGTTGCGGTATGTTTAGGGGTGCTTACGAGGAAATACAACAGCTTATTGGGCGGTGTGGTTTTATGCTAGGATCTCTTATGGTGAGCTTTGGGTGAGGGTCATTGTATTCTAACAAGGAGAAGTGTCAGCTTGAGGGCAATTCAAAAGGAACTCGGAGAAATGGGCAGCATGGTAGTAGCCTGGATCAGCACGGTTATGGATATGATCGGTTCTTTGGGTATTTATGGTATGGTGAGCCTATACAGGTGTTTCGTGGCAATGCTCTTGGGTTTTGGCGACCTGCGTGACTTGGTTGAGTTAGAAGGATTCGGTTCTGATAGCTGATTTATGTGCAAATGGATTTCAAAGAGTTGTTGATGGTTTCTATCGTGGTTTGGGATGGATACATCCTACTGGCGTGAAGAACATGTTGCTTATTGCGATTTTCTCCTGGATGAGATCAAATGGAAGGTTTCTGGCTAATTGAGAATGTAGTTTGCTTGTGACATAGAGTTGATTATGAGATTCTCGTACGTTTCATATGATGACATAATAGATGCGGTGTGCTGTGTAGGATTGAGTTTTGCATGTGCAAGGTCACGGTTCATATTTGGAGGGAAGGTCATGAATTTTAGATAGCATGGACAGTTTCAGATATATAGATGAATGTTATAATTGCTTGGTAACTCCTGAGAAGGGTGCGTATTTCAGAAGGGTGCACTCAGTGTTGGCTTAAGGATGCTTCGTTGGTATTGTGGTACTCGCCTGGTTGATCGACTGCTGATATTCAGATTTTGTTATGTGGCACGGAATAATTTTTAGAATTGATTCTCGTGGGATGATCATGTATAAGAGAGGTGTTAGACATTCAGGCGATGAAGTTGGGATCAAATATTGTGATTCACGTGTTCTATGGACTTGGAGACCAAAAGTTCTCATAAACAGATTATTTCGTGGTTGTAGAATGTGAAGATGTCGCCGAAGCTAGCCAGATGATAGTATGTGTTATGATTAAGTCATTGTCGACTTAAGAGAGTTATTTATCTTTTGGTAGGCCTAATGAGGATGTGTATCTTACATCGGGTCGGATTTGTTGACTCAGCACGATTAGTGTTGAGGGGTGAATCAATCAGTTAGAATTGAGCTTGTTCATGTTATGATATTTTCTATGTGTTACTCTTCTATGCTATGAAGGATTGTGATTTGTTGGCTATATGCACACAAGGTGCGGTTCTATTTGGGCCTTATAGCAAAATTTGGACTAGATGGGTATTAGAGTGTTGAATGACTGATTGCGCATTTGGTGGTGTTCTTTCCAGTCTGTGGTATTGTGTTATTGGTTTCTCCATGGTTATGGTCATGCACCTTGGGTACTAGATGCCAAATTGCGTGTGGTCGTTGATTTTGATTATTTTGGCCGGAGGTATGTCATATGAACCAGTGTTTGGATGGGATCATGCATTGCAGCTGGGGTATGTCAGGATATGATCCTTTGCGATAGATTCATGTCTTTTGGTTCTACGGTGTGTGATGGGTTCTTAGCATTGCGTTGTGGTGGTGCTTGCTGAGCTTACAGGACGATTCTCTCATTTGAGCATTTTCTATGTTTGAGTACACTTAAATTGTTGCGTATTGGTGCACAGATTGCACGGTTTGTAGCTTAAGGTTGTATTGGTGTGGCATGACAGTAGGACGGCTGGATTTGATAAGATGAGGTCATCAGACCTAGAATGGGTGCTATCAGATTTGATTATAATGTGTTTGGAGGAATAATATCAGGAATCGGCTTAGGATTTGGCTTTGGCTCTAATTGGACGAGAGAGGGCTCCATGACTTGTTGGTTATTAGTTTTTGCGTGTTTATTTTATCATTGACAGTGTACAAAGGTTTTAGAACGAGGTTTTGTTTGGTATGAGGTTCATTACTGGTATTGGGTGTGTTTTGAGCAGCTTCTGTGGTCAAAAGTTATGGTTGTAAGCATCTGAGTTATGTGGTACATCATGTGATTACATCTTAGGTTATGGTTATGGCTCGATACAGCTTGTTCAGACATATATAGTGTGTAGGTGTGAAATTCGGGTATCGAAAGGAATTTTTGATGTGGAAATTGGATTCTAAGGTTTACGGTCTAAGGTTGGAGTAATGATCTTCAGTTATGTTGTGTTGTTAGGATTATATGGATTAGAGTGACGTGGGATCACCCTCGGGTATATGCATGGTAAGGTTACAGCGCGGTTTGATAGCTTTGGAAGAACACCTGGCACGTACGAGGACAAACATATGTTTAAGTGGGGGAAAATGTAATGACCCGACTAGTCGTTTTGAGCATTTGTATTTCGCTCTGTAGTTGAGGGCACGGGTATCTCCGTTTGATGTATTATGACTTGTATAAATTGTCGGTTTTGGTTTTCAGGTTGGTCGGAATCGACTTGGAAGAATGAACTTCATGATTGAAGCTTTAAGTTAGAAAAATTGACGAAGTTTGACTTTTGTGTATTTGACCCCGGATCGGAGTTTTTTATGGTTTTCTTAGGTCGGGATGGTGATATTGGACTTGGACGTATGCCCGGATTTGCATTTGGATGTTTCTTGAAGGTTCTAGCGTTAATTGGCGAAAGTTGGCAATTTGGAGTTTAGGAATGTTCATAAGTTTGACCGGAAGTTGACTTTGGTGATATCAGGTTTGGATTTTGGTTTCAGGAGATGGAACATCTTCGTTATGTCATTTGAAACTTGTGTCCAAAATTTGAGGTCATTCCGAGTTGATTTGATATGGTTCGGCACGAGTTTTGGAAGTTGAAAGTTAAAAAGTTTATTAAGTTTGATATGAGGTACGATTCGTAGTTTTTATGTTGTTTGATGTGATTTGAAGCTTCAAATAAGTTCGTATTATATTTTAAGACTTGTTTGTATGATTGAATGGGGTCCCGAGGGCCTCGGGTGTGTTTTGGATTATTGGTTGAGAAACTAGTTAAGTTGAGGATTTGGAGTTTGACCATGGTCAATATCGGGTCAAGATGACCTCTTTTCGATGTTTTGAGTGCCCGAGCATGATTGTAGCGTGTTTTATGATTGAAACGCATATATGATTTGTGTCCGAGAGGTTCTGTATGAGTTTTGGGTGCTAAAACGAAAATTCTTTAGTTGCTGATTTTATGGTGCAAAATAATTATGAAAATGTCATTTTTTATCCCTTAAATTTCCAGACTTCATTTAAAACTTCAAACCATCATATCTCCGTCATTGTAAGGCCAAATTGGGTGATTCAAAAGTCTAATCTGACTGAAATTTCACAACGAATCCATTGGAGGTACCAAAAGCGAGTTTTGAGATTGTTTGGCATATGAAACAGGACAGAACAGCTGGACAAAAAATTATTTAATATCGAGGATTTGTTCATTTGGTCATATTTTGAGTTGGGGAGCTTGGATTTGGGAAATTTTTGAGGCAATCTTCACCATATGAATTGGAGTAAGTGCTCTATACTCGATTTTGATTTATATTTCGTGAATCTATTTTCGTCCACACATATCACACAAATTTCACACATTGATTTGCTGCACATAACTCACTTTCGGGAGTACTTTGATAATTTTTCCACAGGTGATTTCTTTCACAATAAGCATTAGGAAGATCAAAAATAGAACTACCAACACCTAAACTCCTATAATTCCAAAATGTCATGTTTTGTCAATCAAAGATAAGAATAAAATTAAATAATATAAAATAAAATAAAAGTTCAAATTAAACACCAAGCAATATTTACAGCTACAACTACACCGTTAGTTCTCCGGCAATAATGCAAAATTTTGATCACGGCCAACTATGCCTTATAAAAAGAACTGTTGCAAATATAATTCTGTCTAAGAGTCCCACATAGAACTAAGGTTTAGCTACAATTGTTTACTATCACTAAGAAGAGAAGCTCGAACAAATCCTAAGTTATAAATATTAATATTTTTCAGTTTAACTAATTAACTAACAACTTAAAGTAGTAAATTAACAACTAGAGATACTAAGGGTGGGAGACAAGATTAAGGAGGACTAGAGTTATTTTTTTTTCCAATTGTTGGAATCCTTCTCGCTGCGTCTCCTATAATATCGCCTAAGTATTCTCTACCGATCGTGAGTACTTCGAGTGTCATAATTCTCTTCTGAGAAACTAACACAATTTACTAGATGTATTCTTCTAAACGACGCTAGCTGACACCAGTTCACCAGTTCACCGCTCACTAAGATCACACAAGGTTTCATTATTCTCAATCCCACCATTGAACCCTCCGTATGATTTCTCACACAGGTTAGGAGTGATGATGTTCAAAAACTACATAAATGTATATCCGTTTCCAATTAATACACACTAAATAGGTACAATCAATTGATGATCATTCAATAAAAATTAATAAACACGTAGTTGAACAAGTAGAGAAATCCAACGGCTCAAATATGCAAGAACATAACGAGGATTTATCCTAGAAAAGGTTCCATCAAAACCATTGATAACAAATTAGCTATTCATAATAGTATGTAAAACAATAATACTAAATTTCATAACAAATAATGGAAAATTTGAAGAAAAAAGTGAAAAAATCGTAAAAGAATTCTCCGCCTTGCTCCTAGCCTGTTCTTGCCTCCTTAGACATGTTTAGGGAGTATTTATAGGTCAAGGTAGAAGTCTCCAAGTCCAATTGAGTAGGAAATAATTTGTTCGCGAACTGGGGGACCAGGCCTTAAGCTAGGCGAGCGTGTAGCGGTTGATAAGCCAGACGAGGCCTGATGTAAGGCCAGGCTGAGCTCTCCTTAAGCCAGATGGGGCAAGGTCTATAGCAAGGAGCAATGTGTTATAGAGATGGTGATTCCTGTCCTGGTTCCAGGCTTTGGTACTTCGTGCTTTTATGCTCTTTTCTTGTATTTTCGTTCTCTTTTGGTGCAACCGTCACTCGTCTTTGTCTTCCGATGCTCCTACACATAAAAACACATAATTTAGCTCAAGTTTTTCATAATTAACCACTAAACTAACGACATGTAAGGCGAGTAATATACTAAAAATATAGCATTATATCCAAACATCAGTCGTAATCAAAATTTATAACGACCCGACCGGTTGTTTTCATCTTTACTATTTTGTTCGTCAGTTTGAGATCTTGAGTAGCTTCATATGATATATCTATATTGGCTTGCATATATGGTTAGTTTTGATGTTCTCAGGATTCAGGGTTGATTTGGTAAAATAATTCTCAATTGGAAAGCTTTAGGTTGGAAAAGTTGACCAATATTTGACTTTTAAGTAAACGATTTCGGATTTGTGTTTTGATGGTTATAATAGATTCGTGTGGTTTGGACTTAGGCATATTTTCGGATTCGGATACGGATATTCCTAGATGGGTTTGGCTTTAATTTTCAAAAATTAGTAATTTGAAGAATTGGAGAGTACACAAGTTTGACCGTGAGTGAACTTTGAGGCTATCGCGCTCGGGTTGTTATTCTGAGAGTTGTGGTAGGTTTGTTATGTCATTTGGGACTTGTGTACAAAATTTGAGGTCATTCCGAGTTGGTTGACGTGCTTCGGTGTCACCACCCAAATTCTACCATAGCAGTCGTGATGGCACCTAGTCTCTAAAAATAGGTAAGCCGATCACTTATTAACATTTAAATCAGTAAAATAGGATAGAATAAAGTAGAGTTTAACATAGGTGCAGAAATAAAGGTAATGGAAGCCAAAAAAGCGATAATCACAACCATATCCCCAAGACTAGGTAGTATAGAGTCATGAGCTCTAACTGATTACATAGAAATATCCCAAAATACAATTCTGTTCGGATATAGAATTGACAGTATAGATATAAGGAATGGACTTTAAGGGATGACGATGATCAAAACAACTCTACCTTGAATCCTCACAATCATAGAAGCTCTCACTGCCTGGGTCCACTACCTCCAACATATGGATCTGCAAAAAAATATGCAGAAGTGTATTATGAGTATTGTAACGATCCGGCCGGCCGTTTTGAGTATTTTACCCCAGTTTCCCCTATTTGATTATGTACATATGTATATTTGTGGTTACATCACTTGTTGGGGTGATTGGTTTGTTTTCAGGAGAGTTTTGGATTAACTTTGGACACCTAGTCCCTTGGTTGGAGGGTTAAGTTGTAAGAGTTGACCGAAGCTTGAGTTTTGTATAGAAAACTCCAAAGCGGTATTTTGATAGTTCCAATAGCTTCTTATGGTGATTTTGGACATAGGTGTATGTCCGGATTTGGATTTGGAGGGTAGGTTGTTTTGGTTTCAATTGGCGAAAGTAGGAAAGTTGAAGGTTTGGAAGATTGATAGGTTTGACTTAGGTTGACTTTATTGATATTGGGTTCGAATTGTGATTCTGGGAGTTTTTATATGCCCGTTATGTCATTTTGGACTTGCATGCAAAATTTTAGGTCATTTGGAGTTGTTTAGGCTTGTTCGACATAAGTTTTGAAATTGTTGTTACATGGAATATCTTTCATAGTTGAGTAAATTTCCCCTTTCATTGTGTCGTTGTTGAAAATTCTTGTACACATTGTTGTTGAGCCTTGGGCTACGTATTGTTGTGATATTGGTATTATTGTTTTGGCACTGTTGTGGCATATGAGCACGTGTGGTGCGAGTTGATTAATGTGTTGTGATGAGATGGGCATGCGGCGACATAAGGGTGGTGTTATTGATGCACGTGCGGAGATATAAGGGGGATTTATGTGTGTGTGTTTCTAGTAAGGGGAATTACTTCATTTTAAAGCACACTCGTCGAGATAAGGGAGCTAAAGCACGTGAAGCTATTTCGAGAAAAATATTTTTAAAATAATTGTAAGGCTCACGCTGCATCATAAAGAAGATTTGTTATTTGTAACTTGCGAATTGTGGTTATGAGGTGTGGTATCTCGGCGTGATTCGTGTTGTAGATTCTATGTTGGAACAGCTTGATGATTTAAATCGTTGTTGTTTTTCTTAATTTATTTCACTTATATTTTAACTATTTTTTGATTATTTTTTCTGATTATCACATGTTTACTCTTGTTGCCATTTATTGCTTTTAGTTTCTGTTGTTTGCTTTATATTAATATTCTGTACATATTTTCATTTCTAATGAGTTTCCTGATTTGTACGTCGTTGCTGCTCCATCAAGGTTAGTCTTGATACTTACTGGGGTACTGTTGTGGTGTACTCATGCTACGCTTCTACACATTTTTGTGTAGATCCAGGCACCTTAGAGCGTGCCAGACGCTAGTGAGTTGATTTGAAATTGCGGAGACCTCAAGGTATACCTGCTTGATGCTCGTATGCCCCCAAGTCGCCTTTTGATATTATCTTTACTACTGTTCATCTTTATTCCACAATAATTATGTTTTTTTTTTATATTTCTAGTGTATTTCAGTAGAGTTTATGACTCCGTACTACCTGTTTTAGGGATGTATGACTATTTTATTGCTATGGCTTTAATTATTTTTTTTAAGCAAATATACCTCCAAGCTGATGCTTAGAGGTTATCTATATATATATATATATATATATATCAAAAAACAAACGTAGTTTACAAATTGTCCCAAAAAAATAAAACTAGTCCAACTACTATACGAAAACTATCTATTACAACTTGTATGTAGCCCAAATCTTCATCGTGAAGGCATATGTATTCATCTGCCAATTGCAAAATATAGTAACACCTCTAACGCTCTCACCAGGCGCCAAATTTTGCGATCCAATGATCATGGCAATCATGAATCTCCATCTTCCTTCACATTGCATCAATTCTATAAACGGCTATGCACTTCTTGTATTTGTGGCTGTCTCAAATTGACACTTTGAACTTCCAGCTTAAATGATGTCGACCTTTGTTCGATGTCAAAGCAATTTCAGTCTAGATGATGTCGATCCCCAACCTTTGTCCGATGCCAAAATAAAGCTATGGCTATTTTGGCTTCTTGTATTTTATTGCTATGGCTTTATTATGTCATTTATCAGTTGTTGTTTTTTTTGGTAAGTAAAGATTTTATTTACCAAATAATATTTACATAACAGAAGAAAGATATAGCAAATACACACTGGGCATACAACCCAGGTGTATCGACTTCACTATCCTACCTTAACTACCGGGATATAGCTCTAATGCTAGCATACATCAGTTAAATACATAGGTAGTAATCTAACTCTTGCAAATGTCTCTCTAGCTTCTGCTTCAGTTCTCCTCTACAGTGTATTTCTTGGACAATAGCTCTAGCCAACACTGTTGCATTTCTACTCTTAACTTGAAAGATTCTCAGGTTTCTCTCCTGCCATATGTGATATATGGATCCTGCTAAGCTCATTCTGTAGACTTCAGCTACTGCATTCTTTCCCCTATAGTGTGTGATTGTCCATTCTATCTCCTGTTGCCAGCTCATAGGTCATCTTGGTATGCCCATTATCAGTTGTTTATTAAATAGATAAGTTGTTTTTTATTATTAATTCTCGGCATGTGCTAGGCTTACCTAGTCTTAGAGACTAGGCCCCATCAAGGTCCTAAAGGTGAGATTTTGGGGTCGTGACAAGTATGCCACGGTCGGTACTCAGTAAGTATCAGGATTAACCTCGGTGAAGTAGTGACGAGGTTCAAGTCATGCGATACTCACTAGTCAAAATGATCTATGTAATAAGTCAAAGTCAGACAATAAAAGCATAACAAAAAACAATAACAATAACCTTATCAGAATAACAGTTCAATGCAAGTACATGCTCAATTTCAACAACAAATCACCATAAAGAAACACACACAAATAGCACCTCGTGTCCAAATTTTTTTCACAACAACAGTAGCCACCCTGTCACTCCGCCTTGTCAAAGTCATAATAGCCACCCATATCACTCTACCCTGACAATAACATAATAGCCACCCGTATCGCTCTGCCTTGACAATATCACAATAGCCACCCGTATCGCTTCTCCACGACAATATCGCAATAGCCACCCGTATCGCTCCTTACAAAAATAATAGTGAAATACCATCCTTATACTCTGCAAAACTACAATCAATCCACATAATATGTCCACATGTACCACAATATCACAAAATAATAATACCATAGTTTCATCAAGATGTAAGTTCACAACTTATCAACAAAGTGCACAAGGACATGAAAATAGCATGAAAGTACGGAGGGTATTGAACAAATAAAGCATGACTATGGCTACGTCAAATATAGAAATCATCATCATGTAGTCACAAAGTGGTTTAAGCATATTTCGTATAAAATACATCCCAAAATTAAGGCATATTAATAGCCTAAGGTCTATCCTGGTCACAAACCACACATAGTACATGTGTACATGCTCATCAGCTCATGTACACGTCGCTTCTCACATAACACAAATAAGCAATCAAGGCTAAATCCTAAGAGGCATTTTCCCGCAGAAGGTTAGGCTAGATACATACCTTAATTAAGCCAAATCAATACTCTAGAAAGCCCGTACCTCGCGAATAGTCTCTAAATAGGTCAAATCTAGCCAAAAACAACTCAATAATATCAAACATGGCTATGAAAATCGATTCATCAAAATCAAAAAGTCAACCCGGGCTCACCTCCCGAAACTCGACAAAAGTTTCTCGAACACCCATTCGAATACAAGTCCAACCATACAAGTTCATCCAAATCCGGCTCCGAATAGGGGTTCAAATCCCCATATATCATTTTAGAAAAGTTTTGCCAAAAATTCAAATTTTCTTCACTTAGATTCATCATTCAAATGCTAAAATCAAGGATGGCATCATGAGTAATAACCAAATGCGAGTAAAAAATATTTACCCCAATCAAAATCGTGAAAGTCCCCTCCAGAATCACCCAAATCCGAGCTCCCAATCCCAAAATGTGAAAAAAAAAAAATTCAAACCCTAGAAATAGAGTATTTAATGAATTTTCCAAGTTTAACAGTTCACGATCGCGGGACCTACTTCGTGATCGCGAACTCTAATCATAGCTGCCGCTAAAAGACCCTACGCAATGCGGCAAGAGGCCCGCGAATGTGGTACACAAGACCCTAGGACAATGCGAATGGGGTTATTCCCTTGGAACGCGAAGGCTTAGCCACCTGCCTTCCCCCACCCGGACACAAACCAATGACATCGCGATGCTCAATCGTGAAGGCAAAGCTTCAGCTCCACCCAAACTGCGATTGCGACATCCCCAATGCGAACTCGATGAACAAAAGACTGCCAGCCACCAAACACCCTTTGCGATCGCAATGAACACTAGAATACTAGAAAATCAACAACTCCAAACTTAAGAGAAATGGTCTGAAACTCATCTGAAACACACCTGAGGCCCCCCGGGACACTGTCCAATCACACCAACCAATCCTAAAACATAACACGGACCTACTCGAGGCCTCAAATTACACTAAATTATATCAAAACTACAAATCGGACACCAATTCATGCTTAATGAGCTAATCCAAATTTTCGAATTACAAACTTATGTCGAACATACCTAAGAAACTCGGAATGACCTCAATTTTCACGCACAAGTCATAAATCAACATACGAGCCTATTCCAAGGTTTGAAATCATAAAGAGATATTGATAACCAAAAAGTCAACTATGGGTCAAGCCTATCAACTCTCCAAGCCATCAAACTTCAAACTTTCGGGCCTATCATCTAGGAATATCGAAACTCAAATTTGGGCATACACCTAAGTCCAAAATACTATCCGGGCCTAACAGAACCATCAAAACTTTGATCTGAGATCAAATACATAAAAGTCAAACTTGGTCAACACTTATAACTTACACTTTTAAACTAGGAACTAAGTGTTCCAAATCACTCCGAAATCTTCCTGGAACCAAAACAACTATGTGCACAAGTTGTAATACATTGTATGACGTCATTCAAGACATCAAAAAACCACTCGAAATGCTAATGCTCAAAACGGTCAATCAAGTTGTTACATTTTCCCCACTTAAACATGCGTTCATCTTCAAACGTGCCAAGGTTCGTTCCAAAGCCACCAAATCACAGTATAAACTAACCATATACATTATCACAAGTGATCTCACGTCACCGAAAATCACATAAGCCGGTCAACACAATCTAACTGAAGCCTGTCATGACTCCGCTGCGGCACGTAGCTCGATCCCAACATACCACAAGTCTCGACACCATCCAATGCAAGCCTTAAGTTCTACCCATACACAAATCCAAAAATCTTTAAACACCACATATAAATTTTGAACTCATTAGAACCTTATCAAGAGTCACTCACCTTGCTCCAATATGTAATGAGTAGCCAATATGCACCGAACAACCCGCGCTCCACCGGTATATGAATATCCAAAAGAGTCAACCAAGCAATTCCTTTTCCTTTCACACTATATCCGTAACCAGTATCAAACCTGGATCATCTCAAGACCCTCAGATACCCATAAGGTGCAGTACGCCACACACTCAACTAATCTCTTGTTCAAAATCATCCTAGAAATCATCCTTTTCAAGTAATAGCTAACTCACAAGCGTTCCTTAGTCCAGAAACAGATATAACACATTACCATGCAAGCTGATCGTCGATAGCAAACTCCCCCACTTGGATCGAAGTGACAGCATCTGATGCAACTTGGTAAGCACATGTAACTTAAGCTTCTACACTAGGAACTAAGTGTTCCAAATCACTTCGAAATCATTCCAGAACCAAACCAACCATGCATGCAAGCCATAATACATCATATGAAGTCATTCAAGACCAAACCACCGAACAAAATACCAATGCTCGAAACAACCGGTCGGTTCTTTACATTCAGCATATGATTGGAAGTTGAAAGTTTGATTGGTTCATAAAGTTTGGATTGAGGTGTGATTTGTGATTTTGATTTTATTTTTTGTGATTTCAGACCTTGAGTAGGTTCGTGTTATATTTTGGAACTTATTGGTATGATTTGACGGGGTCCCATGGAACCTAGTTGTGTTTCGTATTGATTTCGGATCATTTCAGAGTTACATGAGTTGCCGGTTCTGGGGTACCGTATCTGCGGAAGATTGGTTGCAGATGCAAAGTCGCACCTTCATGTTTGGTGTTCATAGATGTGAAGTTGGTGAGGCTTGGGATTGGCCGTTTCTGTGGAAGTAAGGTCGTAGATGCGGAGTCGCACGTGCGGATCAAGGTGCACACCTGCAGAACTGGGTTTCACTGAGGATTTGTGCTTCTGCGCTTTAGTAGTTGCACTTGTGGCGTGATGAAGGATTGTGTTAATGGAACTTGTAAAAGTGAGAAGAGGAGTCGCAAAAGAAAGCTCGCAGATGCGAGTTGGGGTCCCCAGAAGCATGAATGCCTAGCAACATATTAAATTCAAGGTTTTGCTTCATTGCATCACATTTTGAAATTGGGAGCATGGATTGGGGCAATGTTTTAGGAACTTTTCACCCATGTGGATGGGATAAGTGGTCACTCATATTTGATAATTATTCTTGATTCTATCTCCAATTTGGCATTTAATTTATAAGTCCAAGGGAGAACATTTGGGGTTTTTGTCTACACTTTAAGAAAGTGTATTTTAGGGTTTTGACAATCAATTTGGACCTAGATTTGGAAACTAATTATATATTTTGACTTAGCAGGTGATGGGTCATTGGATTGCGGTATTGGTTTCGGATATCGAGCACGTGGGCTTGGGTTGACTTTTTGGAGATTCTTCAAAGATCAAAGCTTGGGATCACTTCATATGGCATTGTTTGACTTACTAGAAGGATGTTGGCTTGGATTTGCATGATTAGAGGGCTAGATCTAGGTTTTGACGCGATTCTAGGTTGAAGACTAGCCGAATAAGGTAAGTAACTTGTCTAAACTTGGTTTTAGGATAATTTTTCATTGGCTATATTATTTGTTATATGTCGGAGATTACACACATGCTAAGTGACGGGCGTATATGCGTACACCGGGATCATTCATTATCGAGGTAGTTCTTAGGCTATTCTATGTCTTATCTTACTATATGTTTCTTTGATATCGTGTTTTCTTCATTTGTATGACTACGTGAGCTATAATTCATGTTACAAATTATGTCTAGGCTATTTGCTTATCTGTTGAGGCATGATAGGGCTAGTTTTGCTATGTTGAGTTATTTTCCATACCTGTAGTCATACTTTTCAGTTATGATATTATATCTGCGTGTTATATCATCATCATTTCTGTATACTTCATATGTGCTATCACACATGTTGGTAGTGTCCTTACTTGTGTGACATGGTTTTGAGTGGATTTCATATTACCTTGGCATAATCCATGCAGTATATTAATTTTGATAACGTGAGATGTTGGCATATTGAGATCTGAGCGGATTAATGACTAAGTTGGGGCCATAAAGTCGTGTTGATATTGATATTAAGGTGACACGTATGCCAGGCCCCATATTGGGCTGAGTTGTATTGATAGTGAATGATGCATGCGCCAAGCCGTATTGGGCTGAGTTATGATGATCATTGGCTTTGATCCGTTCAAAGCTTGGGCTAGCATTAGCCCATCCAAATTCAGGTGATAACCCATGATCTTTGGGCCATGTGAGTGCAGGCACGCGTTACATGCTATGTGAGGGATTTATGTCAGGAACCCGCACAGGAAGTATGAAAGTGAACGTAGAATGTAAGAGAAATTCAAATGTTATAACTCCAGTACGTTGTTGAGAGTGAATATATATGTGTGTGTGAGATAGGATCCATGGGCATCTTGCCAGGCACTATGAGAGTGCAGATAATATGATTAAGGGGCACAATGTTCTAAGCACATTTAATGTGTTGAGAGTTGGTATACTTGATATTTAAAGTGTGATTCTCCACTGATTTGGCATGTGTATCTGTCGTGCAGCATATGGTTGTATTACTCCTCATGCTTTGGGTATTCAATGTCTCTATTTGGTGTTTAGAGCTTGAAATGACAATTTTATCTTGTTAAATACCTATCTAAGTTAATCATGTGGAAGTTAACGCGTTGATTGTTATATCTGAAAAGAATGTCGAGTTTTGTTAAGCTGAGCCTATTATTATTTAGTCTATGGATGTTTAGTCTTTACTTGATAGAGTTGCGAGATTGGGTATTTCTGAGCATAGTAGAGTTCTCGCTAGTGTTGTTGCATAGTCATCTTTGTTTGAATGGATAAAGGATCATCAGTATGATGTTTGTTATTTGCCTCAGGACATGGTGTACAAAGTAGTGGTAAGTAGATGGTCCTTAGGTGCGGATGGTGTGTTTCAACTTTCAGGATGGATTTGCATTCCCAGTGTTGATGATTTGAGGGAGATGATCCTTGAGGAGGATCGTGGTTGTGCTATTCTATTCGTCCAGTATTTCATAGAGGTATCATGATTCAAGACAGCATTATCGGGAAAGCTTAATGGTATTTGAATGTCAGCCGGTCGAGAATGAACATCAAAGATCAAGTGGTTTACTTCGGAAGATGGCTATACTAATGTGCAAGTGGAGGCATATGATTATAGGTTTTGTGGTAGGATTGACTTGGATTTCGAGGATGTTTGATGTTGTTGGGGTCATTATGGACAATTGAGAGCATTTCATATTAGTGGTGACTTCTTAAAATTTTGAGACTTCGAATTTGACGAGAAGGGTTGGTTGAGCTACTGAGGGATTGTGAATGCTTGATTATCCTCTTGGTGTGCCTGGTTTTTTAAGTTGGGAAGTGATGAAGGGTCTTCTAGTTGTTCATTGGTGGAGTGATAGATTTTTGTAGCTTGTTGACGAGTGTGGAGTCGGGAGGAGTTATTGATTGCATGGCAGGCTATAGAAAGATGTTGTTATGAGGTCACACAAGTGCATTATTTGTTGTGAGGATGTTAGGTGTTGCATGATTTCTTATGGGATTCCAATGAAATTTTTTACCTTCTACACAGTGGAGTGTGTGCTACAGTGTGGGTGATGTTCGGTCAAAAATACATATATTTAACCATTGTTACCTCACATTGTAGTATTTTTAATCGTCTTTTGAGTACTAATTATATTACTTTATGCTTAAAATTGTATTTTAGCTGTGTAGGAGTAAAGCGATTTGAAGATAAAGAGATTTAGATAAAAATTGAATAAAATGGGGAAGAAAAAAAAAGAAAAGAAGATAAACTAATAAAAGGAAGAAGATAAAGAGGGGGAAAACCTTTAATGTTTGTCGCCACCCCCCCCCCCCCCCCCCCC
>MCJB01000015.1:106110-145008 GCA_002018475.1 Nicotiana obtusifolia
CCCCCCCCCCCCCCTTCATTTTTCTTTGTACATCCTTTCTTTTCCAGGGAATATAACTTGAACCAAATAAATTTTTTAATTTTTAGGATTAAGTTTTGTTAGGAGTAGAAGAAGAGTGATAAGAAAAAACCTTTGTAACTTGTTTGATACTAGCATATTTAGGCCTGAGCTTGAGTAGTACTTTCCTCTGAGTGCTTGAGTAATAGTAAAATAGTAAACTTTATGACACCTAAGCTCAGGGTTGTGACTCTATATATAGCTTATTCTTATTTTGTTGTTCGCTATGATCCTGTTAGTCTTAGAGTAGAATTTATCCATCATGATTGATACTCGTGCCATGTGGGGTGATGATTTCTTACATATATTCCATATTTGCATCTTAGTCAAGAACTTTGCCTGCATGTTATTGAAGCGAAATAAAAAGTGTTGCTCTATTTATAAGGTGATAATAGGCTTTCTTTGATATGTCTTGTGAATTTTAGCCTCTTTAGATATTGTACGACTAGTTAGCTCTTTGAGCTTGTAGCCTTTTGTTTGGAAGCCGTATTTTTGCCTTGATTATTTTGTTGGATCCCTAGTTTTTGCATCCTGCTTCTTTGAGCACTGTTGCTTAGACTATAATATTAATTGATAAATTTGAAGAAAGGGATGATTAGTGAAAAATGGTAACCGACAATAGCTGACAAGTGATGAAAAATCCATCTTCAAAGGAATGTGACATGAAAAAAGAGAATGAAAAAAAAATATATAAAAAAAAAGAAATGGTCTTGATCTGAGGGAAATACTTGTGAAACAATTGATGAAGAGATGGCTGAAAAATAAAATTAAGAGATGAAAACAATGGGTGATGAAGTCTAAAAGTACAAAATGCTTAGGAAAGTGTAAGTCACTGTTATATAGTTCTCCTACCCCTCCCTTAGCCAACATTACAACCCATTAAAGTCCTTTTTGATTCTATTCGAGCATAAGGGGCAAGCCTAAGGTTCATTGTGCATACATGTGACTTCTTTGTGAGTGAGAGAGTAATTCTGTCACGATCCAAAAATCAAACTAGTCGTGATGGCACCTAACCCAACCCTCTAGGTAAGCGAATTAATAATAATCTATTTTTTGTTTTGGCGAATATCCCACTAAGCTTAGTTTTTAGTGGTGTTTTTTATTAATAATAACAAAATCCAAATACAAATTGTATCGATGTCTAACAAAATAAAGAAGAATAGAACAAGAGTGTGCATCAATACTATTACCATAATTGAGCAATGACCTCAATTGTGGTAGTACAAAATGTGCTACTAATTGCTTATCAGAAGCCATGCCCACAGAACGTACATGTATAGATTGTGTGCACCACCAAGCTTGATACTGTAGCTTTGATATTGAGCCTAACTCCAGTACATTCTAGTGCTGATTCTACACCAGTTAATGCTTAGCCGTGATATCAACCTATGATATGACAAATAAACCAGCTAAACAACACGTACATAAGGCCACGCTCACTGTCCAGTTGTTGAGACACTCGTTGTCCTTGTGCTTTCCTTTGATAAAATCTCTTACTAGCGTTGCATAAATATGGAATAGCCAGTCATATATAGCTTCTTGATCCCTCACATAATTTGTATGTGATTGGCATTTCCTCCGCTTTGACTTCACATGACCCGTAAATTCGCATCAAAACCACATCTCACAATGAAAGGAACTAGGCACTATATACTTCAAACAAGGAGCATAAGGTCTTTCATACATGTGATCCTTAATGCATATCTAATCTACAGAAGGAAGCAAAAGTAGTGGACATACCATGTTAATATCCCTATACTTCCGGTTGCTCTTTTTAAGTCATACTCGCACACACAGATTGTTTGCCAAATATAAACATGCATGATCATTTTTTTGTGCAGAATTGAGCTGAGCTATGTATTGGTTACACTTGTAGGGAATGAGTATCAAAGACAGTAATACGACCGTAAAAGGTTTGGCAAATACATAGAGAACAGCCCCATCATTTGTACCCGCAAAAAAGAAGCTATCGTTAGTGAAAAAAGACTTCCTACTCTCCTCCTTGCAGACATGAGTAGGAGGTTTATGATGTTCATGATGCTCATCCGCATGTTCTGTTGCACCTTGATGCCTGCCTAGTGACCTTACCATCCAGGCTGCTCCCCACCACACACTCCAAAACACCACATCTTCTTCAAGTATCATCATGAATGATTGGGTTTAGACTTCCTTACCATAATCTATGAGACTTGCATCTTATCACTGTTCAAGATTTTACTCTCTTGAGTGTCCAAATCACCAAATGATTAGGCATGAATATGAGCATTCAATTCTAGAGTTAAGTTTGCTAAGTGATCAACGAGCTCATTCCCTTCCCTAAGCACATGTGTTACAGCCACTACACACCTAGACATAAGATTAAGAATTTCTTTCGCTTGCACCACAATATGCCATGAATGTTCCCATACTTCGGTCCAATATTCTCCTTATTAACAATGAATCTGTCTCGATGACACAAGGAGGTAACTGTGATTGTACAATGTACCTTAGAGCTTTCAAGATCACTTTTGATTCAACAACATTGTTGGTGGCATCATTAATATCCTCTTCTTGTGCATATAGTAAATCACCAATTCTATCGCTAATACAAAAAGTGTATGAAACTCTATTATTTCCTTTGCATGCTCCATCAGTGTTACGCTTTATCCACCCTGTAGGAGGCATATTCCACCACACTTTAGTGTACTTAAACTTTGGTGTGTGAGCCATCAGTTTGTCATGTAAGTTTGGCCAGTCAGCAGTGACACCTGAGAATGTAGATCTTCTAACCTTCAGTAACATATGTATTGAGGTGGATACTTCATAAATCACCTTGTTGATGGACACCACTCTTCCATGCATTCACGCATTTCTTCTCTTCTACAAATGCCAAATAATCTATGATGGCATAGCTTGGTAAACCACCTTGAGGCCTGTATTAGCTGACTCATTCCACCACTCATTTATTAATTGGATCAATAGCTTGCAATCAATGTTAATACCTGTTGTTGCACTGAAATATAGCCAGATGAATCTAGCCAATGGAGATCTAAAGAAGACCTGTGCAAGAGTTTCTTCTGTAGGGCTTCCACAACACCAACATCTTAATGTAACAACATATCCCCACCTTTTGATTGTGTCATCTAGTGGTAACTTAGCCTTCTATAATCTCCACATAAAGAAAGATATCTTAAATGGTACACCTTTCACTCATATGAATTTTTACAGCTTGTTCTCCTGTCTTCTCTTCCTTAGATATTGCCAGGTTGATTTCATAGTAAACTTTCCCTTGGATTCAAGTTTCCTCCATGGTTTGTCTTGTGTGTTAGAGAGTGCAGGTGGCTGAATGGTTTCTATTATCTGCTCAGAATGTTCCTAAGGTAATAAGCCCCTCAACATATCAACATTCCATTGTCCATACTCTATAAGTTCACGAACATTTACAATAGACTCATCACAACAATGATCAGGTCCTGAGACATGGTATGAAAACCCTACACCTGCCCAGTTATCATATCAGAAGTAGGCACTGCCACTCTTTAGTTGCCAGCATATTTGATGCTCAATTATGTCTCATTTGTAACATTTTTCTCCATGAATGTGTGCCATATTTCCAAGGCACAAGTAAGTTTTGCATCTTCTTGCAGTATTTATTCCTCGTGAATGTTGTCCGTAATGTCTTCTTAGTTCCGAAATTCCCCTATAGTTTCCCAAAAAGACCTTTTGAAACATCATGCAAAGATATAAAACCAACACCTCCTTCCTCCTTTGGCAAGCATAAAGTATCCCGTGATGCACATTGGCTTGCCTTGCCATTCCTAGACTTACTCCAATAAAACCTTGGAAACATCTTATGCAATTTTGTTACAACATATTGTGGAGGATTGACTGCAGATAAGACATGTATAGACATACTTTCAAGCACATGTACTATCAATTCTGCCCTTCCACCAATGGACAATAATTTTCCCTTCCAAGCATAAAGCCGTTCTTTCCCTTTAAAGATAATGTCCATGTAGAACTCCTTCTTTCTTCTACTGTTAAATGCACAATATTGGCTCATGGTAAGTTGCATTTTCATGCATATAAAATGATGATTTCTCCTTGTTCACCTTTTATCCAGATGCATTATCATACTCCTCCAGAACATTCATGATCCACGGTATGGCCCCATAGTGTGATGAACTGAACTAAATATAATCGTATCATTTGTATAAGATAGGTAATTGATGTTTTGACTCCACTTAGGCATTCCAAAACTATTTAAATTAGGATTATCATTTAGGGCATATAATGCTCTACCTTAGCAGCCAGAATAAAAAAAGTTGGGGATAAGGGATCACCTTGCTTGACACTCCTTGTAGATTTGAAGAATCCATTGGCTTGTCCATTCAACAAAATGGAGTACCAGTTGTTAGAAACCAACTTGAATACCATGTCAATGATCTTCTCATCAAAAAGGCCATCTGCCTGAGCACTTTTGTTAAGAACAACCATGATAATCTATCATAAGCCTTTGCCATGTCAAGTTTGATCACCACATTGGAAGGTTTACCGCTCTTCCTAATGTCAGAAACAATCTCTTGAGTCAATAAGATGTTCTCCACAATACTCCTCCCTTTCACAACCCTGCCTGATTTGGTGAGATTAGTGTAGGTAGGAGATCTACTAACCTTTCATGAATCACCCTAGAGATGATCTTGTATGAAAAGTTGCTCAAGCTAATAGGTCTCATGTCTGAATAGGTAGCTACAATTATTCTTCTTTGGAAGTAGCACTAAGTTGGTGTGTGTAATGAACTTTTACAATTCTGCTCCACAAACTAACCATGTCTAGAACATCATCACAAATTATATCCCAGCGGGAGGGGTAAAATTGGCCAGTAAAGCCATCTAGACCACTAGCACTATTACCATTTTGACCAAACACTACCTATTTTACCTCTTCCATGGTAGCTTCTGCCCACAACTTCTCATTGTGCTCTTCAGAAACAAATTTAGGAACATGGTTCACAATATAAAGTTTGTTGGAATTTTCTCTTCTAAGAACTAAGCTTGAAAGAACTCCACTGCCTTAGCCATCTCTTCTTGTGATTCAAACCAATTCTAATTATTATCTAGAATTCTAAATACTTACAGTCTCTTCTTCTTTTCCTTAACATGAGTATGAAAGAACATAATATTCCTATCACCGTCTTTGAACCATTGCAATCCAGCTTTCTGCTTCCAAAACTCCTCTTCTAAGTGTAGATATCTAGTAAGATCTGCTTGAACTCTGTGAAGCTTAGCGCAATTTTGAGCAGTAGGATTGAGCTCAAACTTTACTTCATGCACCTTGATGACATCCTCTAGTGAAGCAATTTGCTTGAAGATATCACCAAAAGTCTCCCTACTCCAAGCTGCCAAAGCCTTCTTCACTCTCTTGTGTTTTTGTTGTAAGATAATAAAAGGGCTTCCCACCACATTTGCCTTCCAATTCTCTCTTGCCACATCCATAAATGACTAGTTTTGAACCCACAAATTCAAGAACTTAAAGTACTTCTTCACTTGTCCTGTGTTAACATTGCAAGACAATACTAAAGGGGCATGATATGAGCCATATTTGATGAGGTGCTCTACTTCCAATTCTGGAAACATGTCTTGAAACCATTGGTTGGCCAAATATCTATCCAGTCTTTTGAAAATACATGCATCATCCAATATGCCATTCTACAATGTATACAAGCTGCCTTTGAAGCCAAGATCATACAGTGTAGCAGTATCAATACGATGTGCAAAATCTTCTACTCCATTGATATACACTAGCAATCCATCATACTTCTCTTTCTCGGATAAAATAACCTTAAAATCCCCTCCTACTAGCCAACGAAGCATCAGTCTGAAGCTAGATGATATAGTGAGTCCCATAGTTCAATTCTCTCAATGGTAGTGCACTTAGCATAAACTAGTGTCACTATCAAATCTCTTACCAGTACTCTATGAAACTACTTTAGAGCCAACTGTTGTTCCATGTCCAACAACACCTCTACATCAATATCTTCATCTATGAAAGCCCAAAGTTTACCATTCACATTAGCAACAACAGTTTCTATGCCTAACCTTCTTTTATAAATCTCAAGTTGATTTATATCTTGCCAAGGCTCCATCAACTCAATCAGATAAAATTGTGCTTCCTATGGAGATTAATTAATATTTGAAAATCTTTTTGCACATTCACTGACCGCACATTCAAAATTAAGGCATTATCCATTGACATTATTTGGAATTATAGAGACCACTCCTCTTTGGTTGTACCCTCACAGGTACAATCTTTTCTTTGTGTTTTCTGGCTGGCTTACCACCTGATTTCTTCTTGTCTATACTCCTGGGTGATAATTCTCCCTGCTTTGTTATCTGTTGGAAATTGGCTGCTATAGATTCCTCATCTACGTCCTCACCAAGCTCCTCCAGTTTAGTCTGCCCATACTTGACAATCTAAAGTGCCAAAGGTTTTGGTTCATGGTTCTGTGCTACCATGCCCAACTCCGTTATTCCTATTTGATTAATGAGAATGCCATTTGCTAATATTCCACTTGTAACACTATATGCTTTCCCATGTAGAATACCAGGATCATCCATTGCAGAATCTACAATTTGTGTTGCCATGTTGCCTCCTTTATCTGAACCATATGCCTTTATAATAATGTCAATTTTATCTTGAGTACGCTTAGTAGCCTTCTTCAATATCTTGGAATGCTGCTCCAAGGCCCCTACAGCTCCTTGGATAGCTTTGAACTGAAAATTATACACAGACCCTAGGGTATGGCTTTCTATAGTTGTCCTCGCAGGAACTACTATTCCATTGATTTATACGCCCTTGCCTTGAACTGTTTGGTCATTTAACTCAACTGTATCACCTATCATCTCCATAGGAACAATGTCCAAGTTCCCTTCACTGGAAAACTTCCTCGAACGATCACCAGAATTAGCAAACTCTTGAACAGTACCGCTAGAGTTTACTATTCAATTGAGTTTCTTCTTAGCTGACCCTTTAATGCTTGATCCCCCATTAAATTGCACCCATGTTTGTGGTCCATTGCTAGTCTAGCTGGTGCAATAGCATGTTGCATGATTATTTCCTGACAATCTTCAACCTTATTGTTCTGAACACTAGGGTTTACTGTAGCATGATGATCTAGGGCACCAGTTTTGTTCACCTTTCCTCCTCCTTGCGGAATGCTCTCCCTGTTATGTTCAACATTATTTTTCTCCATGTTCTCCACCTCCTCACTCCACCGATAATTTCCATAAACTGCTTCATTGTTGGTCACATTGTTCTTTGTAGAATCATCAATAATTTGAGAAGGTACTTCTTGACACGAATTGTTTACG
The DNA here is from genome assembly GCA_002018475.1 of Nicotiana obtusifolia. Taxonomy (NCBI): domain Eukaryota; kingdom Viridiplantae; phylum Streptophyta; class Magnoliopsida; order Solanales; family Solanaceae; genus Nicotiana; species Nicotiana obtusifolia. The sequence continues at coordinate 113,517 of MCJB01000015.1, forward strand.
GTCATCTTAGGTAGTGTCTTAGGAAATTCAACCAAGAGATCTACTTCCACTTCCACACGTGCACAACTAGGTAGTGTCGTATTCTTTTTGGCCACATCTATATGTAATTGTTTCCCCACCGCTGAGGCAAGTGAAAATAGTGACTCTTTCACAAAGAAAGTAGGAGGTAGAGTTGGAAAAGAAATCCATGTCATAGCTATTGAAGTCTCCTCGTCGGAATTAAACCGTACATCATACTTTAAAGGCCTCATTTGATATTCATAGCCGCCTCTAGCTTTTAATGTAATATGCACCTCTTGATATCAAGTTCACATAATCCTCCAGTAAAGTACATCTAATTAAATCATGTCTAAAACAAAGTAATCCAATTATAACATCACTTATTTCCATATTAAGTAGGAATTAGCTTACGACGCTCTTGAATCTCTGGGTGGAAAGGAAACAAGTTTTATAAGGATCAATGGGATAGTAGGGTTTTGGTAAGACGTAGGTTGCATGCATGTATTTAATGAAGTGAGTTTAAATATATTGGAGAAATCCAGTGATGGATTACGGTTAGAAGTGGATTGTATTGGTTGGAGGGGTAGATTATTTGGTGTTGTGGTGGTTTGAGAGGGCTGACCAACCATGGAAACAAGCTGGCCGCCGGCCGGAATGGCCATGGGAAGCTCGTGATTAACTTAGAGTTCAAGCACATGAACGGCACTGAGATTAACTTAGAAAATAAATGATGAAATGACTGAACTTTTATTCAAAAATTCCAAGGATTGGTAGTACAAATTATAAGCTTCTAAGACTTAGAGTTCAAAAAGCTAGCATAAAATAAATACATCATCTGTTCAAAATATACATTAACAGATTTATTAATCTAAAGCTACCAAGAACAAGAGGCAGCTATAACCGAAACGCAGGTACATCTCCAGTGGCAGCTCCCACCATATACAGCAACACCAGCTCCAAGATCTGCGCGCAGGGTGCAGAAGTGTATGAGTACAACTGACCTTAGGTTGAAAGCAGGGACGAGCTGCAAAAAAAGGGTCAGAGTCCAACACCAACAACCGAAAACAACTCGTAACAGTATAATAAAAGTAGTACATGTAATAACTCAAAAGATCTCATGCTCAGCTTGTCACAGTTACTGAAGAATAGTCATTCTTTCCAGGAATAACAGAAAAAACCCATATCTGTCAACGGAATTACCAAAATAGGTGTATATCAGAAAACTATGATTTTTCCCAAACTTTTAACAACAGATAAGATATTTTATTATCATATAGCATGAGGAAAGTACATCTATATACCTACATGTCAATATGCATGTCAATTGATCACTTATCATATACCTTCTAGCATGAGGAATATACATCTCAATGCCTACATATCAAATCATGAATGTTACAACACTATGTAGCATGAGGAAAAATGCATCTCTATGCCTACATGCCAAGTATGCATGTCAAATGAATGATTTCACGGTGATAATTCCAGATATTCAAACTCTCAGAGTACTCAATCTGCCTGTCTCAAATTCCCACTCATCACAAACAATCACTTAGCATTGTACGGTACCTGCGCTCACTATTGGTATGTCCGACTCCGGAGGGGCGGATCCTACCCAAGAGCTAGTATAAAGCCAATATGGCCTGATGCGGTGTGTAGTCCGATCCCATAACAATTGTCACGACCCCAACTTCCATCCGTGGGATGTCGTGATGGTACCTAGTCTCTAAGACTAGGTAAGCCTAACATACATGAAATATTATTCAGAATTTATAAAGAACCTTCAAATAACTCAACCACTATCATATAAACAAACTCTGTAACCCAAAAGAACACAACTTCTGAAAAATCTGGTGAATACAAGTCACAAGCTCTATAAGATGGTATCGAACCTCCCTGTACATCAGTGTCACTACGGAGGTACTGCCTCATAGTCTCAAATCACAAAACATTTCACAATCTTTCCTTATATCACCACGGGAGCCTTGCATTTAGATTTGAAAATCATTTTTCCCAAAATAGCATTCTGCGTTTTAGCCCACCTTATCACACCGCATGGCTTCAAGTAGTTCCCCTACTAGCAACACGCGTATCAAGCCCACGTTATCTCAACGCATGCATTTCAACCCCAAACCTTATACCACCACACGCGTATCAATATCACAACGTATCAGAATCGCACCTTAAGTGCCCAATATCACAACTTGCCAAAGAAGTCAACAATAATGGTGTTTCCATAATTAATAGCCGATGGATCAACCATAATATGCACAAGAGTCTCAACAATATCAACTAGAAGAGAATAACTCAACAAGAATAACATTTCACAATTTAACCGCTTTGCCTCAATGTGAATCACGGCCTTAGTAACTCAATACCAATTTCAACAACAATATATTCCAAGAATGACAATTTCAAGTAAGGAACTCAATGGTTAAATAATGAATAAGGAATAGAGGAAACAATAATTTCAACTAGGCATGTAAAGGCAAATAACAAGTAAGACGTAAGACAAGTAAGTCATGTGAAGATAGACTAAAGATGATGAATATAACATATTATGGTAAATTGTCAATTATAGATATCAAAGGAATCCACATAGCTAAACCTGTCAATTACCACATTTAGCTTGTGTACACCCTCGTCACCTTGCGTACACGGCTTCCACATATGACAATTATCAAAAAACAACACTAATCCTAAGGGCTAATTTTCCCACACAAATTTAGACAAGATACTTACCTCAAAACACGCTACTCAATCCACTAGTAAGCCTTTCCCTCGATTATCGAACTCCGGACGGCGCTTATCTAGCCAAAACAGCTTCATCCAATAAATATAAACTATAGGAAACTATTCCAATCAATAAACTTATGATCTTTAGAGAGAAATAAAAGATCAACTCAAAAAGTCAACTCAGAGCACGCATCTCAGAACCTGACCAAAATTACAAAATTCGAACACCCATTCGATAACGAGTCCAACCATACAAGAGTTACTCACATCTGACCTCAAATCGCCTTTCAAATCCCCAAACTTTAGCCTAAGAAATTTTCACAATGTTTTCCCAAATTTCCAAGTCAAATAATTAATTAAATGATGAAATAACAATGGATTCATGTAATATAGTCAAAACCGAGTTCGAATCACTAACCCCAATGAATTTCTTGAAAATCTCATGAAACATTGCCACAAACCGAGCTCTCTAGGTCCATAAATGGATAAGGAAATCAAACCCTCAAACTTAGCCCTTTTCTAACCAGTAAATTCGCATCTGCGAACCCACATCCGCATATGTGGCTTCGCACCTGCGGAATTTCCATCGTAGGTGTTGTTCTCACTAAGGCACATAGATTCCGCTTCTACGGACCATTTTCTCGCACTTGTGTGCCCGCTTCTTCGGAGATATCGATCGCACCTACGGTCCGGTCCAAGGCCCTTCCCAATTTCTGCTTCGCGGAAAACAAGTCCGCGCCTGCGGAGGCGCACCTGTGCCCCGGTGTCCGCACTTGCGAACCCAGACCTGCACTGCCTCTTTTCGCTTCTGCGCTTCAGCACTCCCACCTGCGAGTCCGATCTACGGCCAATCCCTCCGCAGATGCGATGGCACAGAAAGGCTAATGCTTCAGCAAAATGATCAAGTCCAAATTTGTTCCCGAATCAATCCGAATCACACCCGGGGGCCCCGGGGCCCCTGGGATCCCATCCGAATATACCAACAAGTTCGAAAACACATAACAGACCTACTCGAGACAAAAAATCACATCAAGCAATATTGATTCTACGAATCGCAACCCAATTCAAGCCTGTTGAAACTATGAACTTCCGAATTACAAAACTAATGCTGATTCATACCAAAACAACTCCGATTGACTTCAAATTTTGCTGACAAGTCATAAATGACATGAAGGACCTATTCCAACTTACAGAATCGGAATCCGACCTCGATATCAATAAAGTCAAGTCTCGGTCAAACTTCCTAACCTTCCAAACCTTCAACTATCTAACTTTCGCCAATTCAAGCCTAAACGACCTACGGACATCCAAATCAACATCCTTACACACTCCTAAATCCAGAATCACCATAAGGTGCAATTGGAACTGTCAAAACTCCATTCCAGAGTCGTCTACATAAAAGTTAAACTACGGTAAACTCTATCAACTTAAAGTTCCAACTTAGGGTCTATGTCTCCCATTGCACTTCGAAACTCACTCGAACCAAAACCAAACACCCCGTAACTCACTTAACCATAATACAAAATAGAGAAGGAAATGAATAGGGGATTGGGACTAAAATACTCCAAATGACTGACCGGGTCGTTACAACAATAGATAAGCTGAAAAGGCCTTCTGCTGCATATAGCCTGATCCAATAAATAACAAACAAGGCCTACTACGAGGTGCTGTATGATCCCATAAATAGCCAATTACGCATGCTGCAGCGTGCATCCCCACACCATAAATAGCCAATAAGGCCTGTTGCGGCGTGCAACCCGATCCTTTAAATAGCACTCACAATCCGGCTCTTAGGCTCAAACTCAGTTATCAATCTCTCAAGTCTCAAGGGCTGACACTCTCATACCACTCAGCCCAAACAATGATAACATATGATGTAATAATGGATGATGAACAGCGACTGAGATATGATATGCAAATGAAGAATCTTGATTGAGTACATAATTACAATTACAATAGATAACTCAAAGCAACAGAGATAGCCTCATTAGGTCTCAACTGAATAAGCGCATTGCCTAAACATGATTTCTAACATGCTTCACAGCTCATATAATCAAACAAGTAAAGAGAACATGGATGTAACATGATATAATAGCAAAACAGATCCAGTCATAGTCTAATCAACTAGAATCATGATTTCCTCAATGCACGCCCACATGCTCCTCACCTAGCATGTGTGACACCTCAGTACGTCTGTTATAACATAGTTTCCAAGTTAAAATACCCTCAAATCCAAGTTTAAATATGTTACTTACCTCGAAAAAGCCAAGTCCAATACCGAGCAAGCCAAACAATACTCTAGAAATGCCATCCCGTGCGAATCAACCTCTGAACGGATTGAAACTAGCCAAAAGCAACTTAAAAACATCAAATCATGCCTAAGGAAGCAATTCTAAATGATAAAGGTCGAGTCTTTACACATTTACTCAAAATCTACAAAAAAGGCAATCCCGAGGAACCCAACAAAACTTATAAATTTTGACAACCCATTCAATTAAAATGTGAAGAAACTGAACTCAAAATCCCAAAATTTTATGTTGTAATGCACTGCAGGGGTCCTTCTTCCAAACCTGAGCCAACTTTGGGTCAAACTTATGAACATTCTAAACCTTCAAATTTCTAACATTCACCAAATAGTGCAGAAATCTTATAGAAACACCCAAATGCAAATCCGAGCATACGCCCAAGTCCAAAATCACCATCCGGACATAATGAAACCATCAAAACTCCATTCTGGGGTCAAATACAATAAAGTCAAACTTGGTCAACTCTTCCAACTTAAAGCTTCAACAATGAAATTCATTCTGCCTAACTAATTTTGAATCACCCCGAAAACAAAAACTGACGATACACACAAGTCATAATATATCATATGGAGCTACTCATTCCCCCCAAACCACCAAGTAGAGTGAAAATACTCAAAACAACTGGTTGGGTCGTTACATTCTCCCCCACTTAAACATGCGTTCGTCCTCGAACGTGCCAATAGTCGCTCCAAAGCCATCAATTCGCCGTGTAATTCACCTTGCAGATACCCGGGGGTGTTTCCACGTCATCCTAATCCATGTAAACTTGGCAACACAATATAACTGAAGATCATTACTTCAACCTTAGTCCGTAAACCTTAGAGCCCAATTTCCAACATATGAAATCCATTACCAGACCCGAATCTCGCATCTACACCCTGTACAAGTCTGGGCAAAGTGTCTCAAGCCATAACCATAATCCAAGATGAAATCACATGATATACCACATAACTCGCATACTTATAGCAATAATTTCCAATCACCGTAGCTGCTTAAAAACAAACCCGATACCGGTAATGAACCTCATATCAAATAAAACATCATTCTAAACCTTCATACACTGCCGATGATGAAAGAAACGCGCAGATACTCATAACTACTCATCAGATCAGTAAGTCATGGAGCTCTCTCGGCCAACCAGAACCATAGTCCAAATTCTAAGCTGACTTCCGATATTACTCTTCGAAACATACCGTAATCAAATTCGATAGCAATCACTTTTAGGAAGACTTCATCTAATCAAATACAAGCTACTCCACTAACATGCCTCACCAATACTACCTAGAGCCATAAACGGTGCAATCCGTGCACCAATAAGCAATAACTCAAACGTACTCAAACATGGAAAATGATTCAAATGAGAGAACTGCCATGCAGGCTCAACAAGTACCACTACAAATGTAATGCTATGAACCAATCAAACATAGTAGAATCAAGACACATGAATGTATCACAAAGGATAATATCCCAACGTAATCCTGCTTCAATGCGTGGAACCATCCAAACACCAGTCCATATGAAGTAACTCAAGCCACAATGATCAAAATCAATAACCACACGCAATTCAACATCAAATACACGAAGTGCATGATCATAACCATGGAGAAACAGATAGCACAATGCACCATCAACATGAAAGACCGTAACCAAGTCACAATCAGCCATTCAACACCGCAATAACCATCTCGCTTGAATTTCACCGCACGACCCAAACGGAAAACACATCTAATGTGCAAGTAACCAATAGATCACAATCTATTGTGGCATAGAAGAGTAACACATAGAACATATCATATACGAATAAGATCAATTCTTACCGAATGGCACATCCCTCAACAATAGTAGTACGGAGTCAAGCAATCCGACCAAGTGTAGAATACACATCCTCATTGGGCCTACCAGTGAGCCCCCAAATCATCCCCCACCATCCACAAATAAATAAATAACCCTTTAAAAGTCCACTATGACCTAACCATAACACATACTACCATCTCGCTAACTTTGGCCACATCTTCACAGTCCACAACCACAAACAATCTGCTTCTGAGAAATCCCGGTCTCTAATTCCATAAAACGCACTAATAACTATAGCTTATCTCAACTCGACCACTCAAATGTCTAACCATAGGAATACTTCTTTAATTCTTCCGTGCCACATAGCAAAAATTTGAATATCAACAGTTGATCAACCAGGTGAGTACCTCAATACCAATGAAGCATCCGTAAGTCAAAACTCAGTGCGCCTTCTGAATGTACACTCTTCTTAGGTAATACCACAGAGCACCAACATTTTTCTCACCATCTTAATTCGCCTGTACAACATAAATTCATGACATTCCTTTTGAAACTGAACCATATACTTGAACATGCAAATCCCAAAATCACACCACACACCGCCTCTATTAGGCCATCACTTGAAAATACGAGAACCTTATTATCAACTCTGAGTCACAAGTAGACTACATACTCAATTAGCTAGGAAACTTTCACTTGATCCTATCCAGGAGAAAATCACAATATGCAATATGCTCCTCATGCCGGTAGGAAATATCCATCTCAAACCGTGGTAAAAACCATCAAGAACACTTTGAAATCCATTTGCACATAACCAAGCTATCAGAACTGAATTCCTCTAACTTAACCAAGCCATGCAGGTCACCAAATCCAAGAGTATTGCCACAAAACACCCATAAAGCCTCACCTCATCATAAGAACCAAAAGAACCGAGCATACCATTACCATACTGATCCAACCTACTAACAAGCTATCCTATTTCCTCTGAGTTTCTTCTGAATTGCCTTCAAGTTGACATTTCTCCTTGCCACAATGCCACGATCCTGACCCAAAGCTCACCACACGAGATACTAGCATGAAACTATGTCACTCTAAAGCCCACAAGCCACTGTATTCCCTCTTAAGCATCGCAAAGTACCACAATCGGGATACCACTCTAAGGAGACCTTCTTTGAATTTAAAGTTGTTCCTTTTACCTTTTCTGATTCTGAAATGTAGAATCCATAGTGATACAGAAATACTACAAGTCCCAGCTCAATCTAATGCAAATCTCGGATCTTAGCAATATACAAATTCGGAAAAATTCTCAATTGCCACACATAAATCTGGAATCCATTAGAACCTTCTTGAGAGTCATCCACTCTGCTAAAATCTCAATTGTATTACCCAAACGGGTGGAACAACCTATGCCCCATTAGCACAATAACAACCAAAGTAGTAATCCACACCTCTAAGCAACCGAGTGAATCTTTTTCCTGCCACATTATATCCATCATGAACAGTAACCCTAGACCATTTCCAAGACTTCCATATATCTATAAGGTGTAATACATCATGCATCAAGAAGTTCCTTACTATATTCGTCCTCAAAACCAACCTCTGCAAGTCATAACCAATCCACAAGTATGCCGCAGACCGAGAGCAATACAACACATAACCATGCAATCAAATCGCCAATGGTAGACTTCCTCACTTGGGTCAAAGCCATAGAATAAAACTTCCGATAACTTACAATACCCATACTCTATTACTGCCATAATCCTGCAGTGAGATTCAACTAAGTCCTTCAAAAGCTCCTGCAACACAACCCATAAAATGCCTCAAATCATCTGTTTTGCTCGCATGCATCCTTGTGACAGTAAGGTCAACTTTCACAACTGATCCAAACGCAATTCACAACACATATGACCCGCTGGTAGAAAGAAATTGTCCACACAACATCATAAGGATCACACATCCATAGATTACCCCGCAGGTGATAACCCACTCAGCCCCAACTAACATCTCTTTGTGCCCTTTCACGGCCACAACTACTACTCAATCACTTAATCTTCCCGAGTCTGAACTCGTCAACAAAACATGAAAATCTACTTCGTTCCACAAATGAAATAACATGAAAGAATCCCTCAAAACCCTCATAACTCAAGACTGTATAATACATCCACAAAAATTAAGCATCCATAATCCTTTCACATCCCATGAAAAATCTTCCAGTCATATCAAAACCATTTGAACACATCCTGCAGTCAAATCATACACATTCGTATAGCTATCCAACCACTCACCGAGCCGTAATTCCCACTACCAGGGATACTACCGGACATAGAAGTCCAAAAGCACATTCTCACACAGCCGATACCACCAAGCCCAAGCTACGGTCCAAACCTTGCCTCAAGTCCTCCAGGTCCATCACCAAAACGGTGAAAACACATCTCGCACTTTATCCATGGAATCACAAGCCGTCGATGCACAACTAATACCGAGCGCTCAACACAACACACGACGAGTGGAAGGAATTCAAAGAGATACGCTTCAAGCTGAATCAATGTCGCACAATAAGGAATGAAAGATGGGAAGTTTATCCTAAATGCCCTGTAGCCTCCCGAAGATAGGTATGGATGTCATCATACCAATTAGCAAGACTCTACTAGGCACTTGCTCATGACTCGTAGAACCTACGAACCTAGAGCTCTAATACAAACTTGTCACGATCCAAAAATACAACTAGTCGTGATGGCACTTAACCCAACCTGCTAAGGTAAGTCAATTAACAATAATCCAATTCGAACAAGATTTACTTAGAAAATAAATAATGATATAACTGAACTTTTGTACAAAAATCCCAAGGATTGGTAGTAGAAATCATGATCTTCTAAGACTTAGAGTTCACATTGCTAGTGTGAAATAAATACATCTATTCAAAATATACATAAATGGATTTATTAATCTAAAGCTACCAAGAACAAGAGGAAGCTATAACCGGAATGCAACATCAGCTCCAAAATCTGCATGCAAGATGTAGAAGTGTATGACTACAACCGACCCCATGTACTCAATAAGTAACAAACTTAGCCTTTGGTTGAAAGCAGTGACGAGCTCCGAAAAAAAGGTCAGAGTCCAGCACCAATAACCGAAAATAGCGTGTAACAATATAATGAAAGCAATACATGTAATAACTTAAAAGATTTCATGCTCAGCAATTCACAGTTACAGAAGAATAGATATGCTTGCATGTATAAGAGAAAAAAAAAACCCAAATCTTTCATCGGAATTACCAAAATAGGTGTTTATTAGAAAACTATGATTTTGCCCAAACATTCAACAATAGATAAGATATTTCATTATCATATAGCATGAGGAAAGTACATCTCTATGCCTACATGTCAATATACATGTCAAGTCATCACTTATCATATACCGTCTAGCATGAGGAATATACATCTTATTGCCTACATGTCAAATCATAAATGTCACAACACTGTGTAGCATGAGGAAAAATACATCTCTATGCCAACATGCAGAGTATACCTATCGAATGGATGATTTCACGGTAATAATTCCAGATACTCACACTCTCAGAGTACTCAATATGCCTGTCTCAAACTCCCACTCATCACACACAATCACTTAGCATTGTATGGTACCTGCGCCTCACTGTCGGTATGTTAGACTCCTGAGGGGCGGATCCTGCCCAAGTGATAATATAAAGCCAATATGGCCTGCTGTGACGTGTAGCCCGATCCCATAGCAATAGCTAAGCCGAAAAGTCCTACTTCAGTGTGCAGCCCGATCCCATAAATAACCAATAAGGCCCGCTACGGCATGCATCCCGATCCCATAAATAGCCAATAAGATATAACAATAAAACAAGCCCGGTCATAGTCTAATAGTCAACTAGAATCATGATTTATCCGGTGCACGCCCACACCTGGCCCGCACCTTGGAACCCGACAAAACTTACAAATTCCGACAACCCATTCAATTATGAGTCCAACCATATTAATTTCACTTAAATCCAACAGCAAATCGATGTTCAAAACTTAAGTATTCACTTTATGAAAGCTTAGCCAAAAACCCCCAAATTTCTCTTTCAAAATCATCAATCAAATTCCAAAATCGAAGATGGAATTATTAAATATAATCAAATCCATTGATAAAGTAACTACCCCAATCCATGCGGTGAAAATGTTCTCCAAAATAGCCCAAATCCGAGCTCCCCAACTCAAAATGTGAAGAAAATAAACTCAAAATCCCGAAATTTGATGTTTTCATGCACTGTAATTCATAGGTCGTTTTTCCCCTTTTGCTCTTCGCGGATGCGACCCAAAGTCCGCAATCGCGTCGCACACTCCTGTGGCCAAAAACCAGGAACTAAAAATGGCCTAAAAATGCTCCGAAACTCACCCGAACCCCTGGGAACCCCGTCCGAATATACTAACAAGTCTCAAAACATATTACGGACCTACTCGAGGCCTCAAATCACACATATTAACTTCAAAACCATGAATCGTCGATCAAGATCAATCTCTTAAGTTCATAAACTTCAAACTTCAAACCAAACGTCTGATTCAAGCCTAACCAATCCGGAATGAATCCAAATTTCGTATACAAGTTCTAATTGACATAATAAACCTATTCCAACTCCCAAAATAGCTACTTGAACTTGAAATCATCAAAGTCAACTCTCAGTCAAACTTTAGAACATTCCAAACCTTCAAATTTCCAGCTTTTGCCAAATAGTGTCGAAACCTTCTAGAAAAACCCAAATGCAAATCCGGACATATGCCCAAGTTCAAAATTACCACACAAACCTAACGGAACCATCAAAATACTATTCCGAGGTCAAATACTCAAAAATCAACTTGGTCAACTCTTCAAACTAAAAGCTTGTACTATGGAATTCATTCTTCCAAACTAATTATAAATCACCCGAAAACCAAAGCTAACGATATATACAAGTCATAATACATCACATGGAGACACTCATGCCCTCAAATCATCGAGCAAAGTGAAAATGCTCAAAATAACCGGTCGGGTCGTTAAATGTTCTTTGATGCTAAGTCCTTAATTACATACGATTCTTTGATTTGAGTGTGTAGACTATTCTTCTTTTGATGGCACTTGTTTCATGATAGATAGGTGATGTTATTAGATTTATTTGACAGAGAAGGTGAGCGAGGTTAAATTGGATGAGCTAGAGTCCCTCTCTCAAGTTAGGAGGTTAGAAGTTTGTTGTTTGTTTTTGACTTGTATCTCTTGCACGATGATCGGGAAGCATATATCTGATGGCTTGAGTTTCGATAGGGCCTAGGCTTAATTATATGTATGATGGTTTGAGTTGCTATAGGAACCAAAGTGGTGGTGTTCCTAGGCTTGATTTATTTAGAGTGATTTTATTGCTTACTCGAGGACGAGCAAGAGTTTAAGTGTGGGGTGGTGATATTCGGTCAAAAATGCATATATTTAATGATTGTTACCTCAAATTCTAGTACTTTTAATCATCTTTTGCGTATTAATTATATTAGTTTATGCTTAATATTATATTTTAACTTCATAGGAATAAAGCAATACGTAGACTATTGGAGAAAAATTGAATAAAATGCGGAACAAAAAAAAAAAAAAAAAAAAACTAATAAAAGGAAGAAGACGAAGGGGACACACCCTTTGGTGTTTGTCCCCCCTCCCCCCTCCCCCAAGTGAAGACAAAGATATACAAGGAAACGAGGAAAAGTAATTGAGTTAGGAAGCCAGCAATTGAAAGAACGCGTAAGCGGCCGTGCTATTGGATTCAGCGCCAGGGTTACCCTGAACGCTGGGTGACAAGATTTTTTTACACTTCACACGGGACAAGGGTTTTCGGTCCTACACACCTCCAAGTTATATACAAATATTTCTAAACCTATATTGGAGGGGGAGACGCCACTTTGAGAGGAAAACACAAGCACGAAGCCGCCGTGGAGGACGGATTTTATCTTCTCTTCCACCAAACTTAGTAATTTTTATGGTTCTTTGTATGATATGTTGTTTGGCTACTATGTCTATGTGGAGCTAAACTTCACGTTCTAGGATTGTGGTTCTTTCATGACCATTATTATTTGAATACTGATTTTTATATCTTAGTTTATCGTATTGATTTATTTATTCAATCATACACTTATTTATTTGATTGCTTGTTCACCAATTAAAAAATATCTATGAATCTAGAATTAAACTCGAAAGTGAGAATTCTAGATTGCACATAGGATTGAGTAGAGCATGTTCTTGAACCCGGTTATTAGGGAATGGATTCGCGATCAGGATAGAGATATGCTAATTGCCTTGTTTGGTTATTATAGGGGAATTATTAATGCATTCTTGTAGATTCTAACTATATAGACATATAGGCATTGTGTTATCTTGAATAGGCGAGTAGGAGATCGACAGATTCTTCTTAGCAATATTAACCCCGTCAACTAATAAATCTGATAAATTAATTAGCTAATTTACTTGAAGAATACAGTAGGATTGTCAGATAGCCCGTGACCCTAGACCGTTTTCATTACATTGATATCATAAAAATGTTCTTTTCCTTTGTTAAAAGTTCACTATTTGTTTTCCTTTATTTTAATTAGTTTAGAATTAAATACTTATAGGTTTAATTCTTGTTTAATTAGGATAGTCTAATTTAGCTAATAGTTAATCACAAGTTATTGCGGGTTCGACATCCGATTTTTAGTCACTTTGTTACTTGATGACACCGTATACTTGCATGTGCGTTTGGCCGCAACCGTGGGTTCAGATTACTTGAGGAAGATGACACGATTGTCACGAGATTGAGAGTGCTCTTGGGCTGATGAATTGGGATGTGTTATGGTTGGCGCAACATGAGCTTATGAGAAATTCATATGAGTAACAGTATGGGAGCATGGAAGTTAAAGAAGAGCGATCATTATGATTTTTTAGGTTATGTGATTGTGGCTTAGAGCCAATTGGGGGAGTCTACCATCAACAATTGGTCACCTGGTCATGTATTGTTATAGATTCTGGACTAAGAGACGCTTGGGGATGATATGATCTTAGGAGGATTACTTTGAGTATGGTTTGAGCAAGGAATTTCTTAGTGCATGTTATATTTCACCTTAGTAATATACAGAGATTTTGGAAGGACTCGGGTTTGATATTCTTCTATGGAGGTAGTGAGCAAGGGAATGATTCGCTCAGTTATTTCATCTTGGAGTATTCTCGTTCTAATGGAGCACCAATTGTTCGGCCGGATTGGCTTTATGTATTTGGGACTAGATCTAAGTGGGTGACACTCAAGAAGGTTCTAATGGATTAGAAAGAAATTTTATGAACTCTAGGCAGCATGGAATATCAGATGCTTAAGAGAATGCTAGCACTATTTTTGTGTCATGTGAGAAGGGCGTGTTTTGTGGATGATGTGTTGTGTTTTGTTTAGCAGATGCTTGACTAGTACAACGGAGATTGTGTGGGTGGAAACCATGGATGTTCAGATATTTTCCACTTGGTGCGGAATGTTTATGGGAGTAACTCTTGTGAGTAATTATGTATGCATTATATCCGTCATTTAAGTGGGAGATATAGAGATCAGGTGGAGATTTTTAATTCTCGAGGTTTAATGATTTGATCTTTGTGGAGACAGATTATTTTGTTGGTTACAGACTATGTAAGTGTATTAGATGCTGGACAATTGATTGCATGTGTCATTGGTGAGGTTGTTGCGGACTTATGGAAGGCTATTGACCTATTTTGGAATGATCCGAATCAGTTTAGAGGCTCATTGGTTAGCCTAATGAGAATGTGTATTCTACGCTGGACTGGATTTTCTCATTCCATGTAGCATTTTCGACGGGCGTGTCATCGGGTGGAGTGGATGTTTCCTGCCTTGATCTGGTTCATGCGTTACTTCCTTATCCTATGATGGGTTGTGGGATGACTTTATTATTCACATGCATGTTGTGGTTCTGTTCTGACCTTGTGGCGATATTTGAGTTAGATGGTTCTTGAGATATTGATCTGTGTATTGCACATTTGTCGTGCTTGCCTTTTGCGTAGCGCGTCATGTTATCGGTGTCCCCATGGTTTTGTTTATGCACTATATGTGCTTGTTTTGCTTATACATATGTTTGGTGTGTATTAGTAGTATGGATTGATGGGTATCCCCTTGTGGATTGACATATATGGATTGGGTGCACGCCACAACAGTATTATGTATGGATTGGATTTAACGCTGCAACAGGGTTATGTTTGATATGATTCTTTGTGCTCATCATATGTATTTTATTTCTCCCTTGAGGGATGGATTCATAGCATTATGCTCTTAATGTTGTATCTGTTGGACTTGTTATATAGTTCCCTTTTGGTTCTATTTCCATTATTGATCATATTCGAGCGGTTGCTTGTTGGCGACCCGATGGGTCGTTTTGAGTACTTGCTCCTTTTTCAAAGTTTCGAAACCTCCCATAGCTTTATTTCATGAGATATGACTTGCATGCGTGGTCCGTTTCGTTTTTCTGAAGACTATTATGTGATATTTTAAAGATAATGTGATTTTGACTTAAATGAGGCTTGAGTTGACCACAATCAACGTTCTTGGTAGACGATCTCGAATCGGCGCATTATGTAAAAATTAGCAAAAGTAGAATTTTTAAGATGAAAATCTTGAGTTTTGATGATCGATTCTTGATATTTGATGTTATTTTGATGATTGAGATAGCGAGCGAGTTTGTGTGATATTTTTACACTTGTGTGAATGTTTGGATTTGAGCCTGAGGGACACGGGTAAGTTTCAGTTGAGTTGTGGAATGTTTTGAACTGCTGAGGGGTTGCTGGTTTTTCTTGCCTGCAGATCTCGCAATTGCTAGATACCTACTCGCAAATGCTATCCTTAATTTTGCGAGTGACTACTTCCATCAAGGAAAGGGGTTAGGATTTGGGCTCTTTGTATTTGCGAAAAAAGAGCTGCATTTAGAATTGGTGTGTGCAATGTATTTGCGACAAAGGGGTCGCATTTGTGACTCTGGGGATTTCTAAGCTGCTTCTTTTGCAAAGTCTTTTTCTGCAATTGCGAGATTGGGGCCTTCGAAAATGCGAAGGGAATGTCGCATTTGCAATAGATGTATAGCTGGGACATTGATCGTCAGTTTGCTTTTGCGATGGTCACGATTGCGAACTCTAGTTTGCAAATGAGACATCTGACGCTGGGTAAAAGTGGGAAATTTTGGGACTTAGCCATTTTATAGCATTCGTCAAGCTTAGACTCCATGAGGCGATTTCTTGAGGTCGGATTTCGAAAACAAATCAAATTACTGGGCTCGGGGGATAAATGGGTAATCAAGATTTGGTCCTAATCTTGGATTTCGACCACATGGGCCCGGGGTTGACTTTTGTTGACTTTTTCAACTTAGTTAAAGATTAAACCTTTTACATTTGTGGGTAGTTTCTAAAGCTTGTTTTGGATTATTTGAATGATATTTAGCTATTCGATTGGTCTGGAGGCTTGTTCGAAAGGAAAAGTCGTGGTTGATTGTTGACTGTGTTCTGGAAAGAAGTAAGTGTCTTGGTTAACCTTGACTTGAGGGAATTAGGACCTGATTGGTCCATTTGCTACTTAATTTGTGTATGGGGATGACGTATATGCAAGGGTTATGAGTGTATATGTGTTATCATGGGTTAAGCATGCAGCGCGGGCCACTTAATTAAATGTTTTCATTTATACCATGCTTTCTTTTATTCCATGTTATTATTTATTTTATGCTTTAATTATTACTTGTCTTTACTTATTACTTTCATGCTTTCATTCGTAACATGCCTCAAAATGCTATATGTGTCCATGTATCCATGCCTTCATTTATTGACTACCTTTACTTGCTTTATGCACTTATATGTTTTTAGCTAGCTGCTTTTACTAGTCTTATGTCATTACATGTTTAGTTGCCTTACTTTCTTCCAATTCACTCTACTATTTATATCGAAGTGTCTTAGAGACTTTATTTGTTTAGTTCCCTTTTTGTGTTGCGTTGTGAGATACGTCGTAGCTGATTGTAGTATTACAGTTTGTATATGTGGGATCGGGTTGCATGTCACAATGGTATTGATATGATAATGGGATCAGGTCGCACGCTGCAATGGTATTGAGATTGTATATGGGATCGGGTTGCACGCAATAGTATTGATGTTATATATGAGGACCACAATGGTAATGTTTTTTTATGTGGATCGGATTGCGCACCGCATCATAGAAGTTATATTATGGTTATTCTTGGCTGTTGGTTTCGTTATGGCATTGTGTTGTGAAGTTGAGTAGTGATGTTATTCTAGGTTCCTCTGTTGTGTACTTCTTATTCTGGTTTCCATGTTAATTCATGTTACTCTATTCCGTTATTGTTTTCAACTTATACTTGTACAGGTCTATAGTGAATGCCCTATCATAGTCTCGCTACTACTTCATCGAGGTTAGGCTCGGCGTTTATGGAGTACATGGGGTTGGTTGTACTCATACTACACTTTTGCACTTGTTGTGGAGATTCTGGTGTTGGTCCCAGCAATGCTTATTTGAGATTTGCTCGGACCCGTTTTGTTAGGAGACTCGAGGTAGAGCTGCACAATGTTCGCAGACCCTGAAGTCTCCTTCTTATCTACTATATTATTTATTTCATTTCGAACAGTTGTATTACTATTTCAATTCCTATTTGTAGTACTTTTTAGCAGCTCATGCACTTGTGACACCCTAGACATCATGTATGGATTTTATTATGTATTTCAATGTGTTATAGCTTTATCTTCTTAATAATTTGCTTTTAAAATTGGTAAAGTGAGTAATCGTTTAGCTATGCTTGCCTAGCAAGCTGATGTTAGGTGCCATCACAACCTTTTGGTTTGGACTTTGGGTCGTGACAAGTTGGTATTAGAGCACTAGGTTGCCTGGGTCTCACAAGTCATGAGCGAGGTTTGTAGAGTCTTTAGGATTGGTACGGAGACGTCTGTACTTATATTCCAGAGGCTATAAGGCTTTAGAAAATTTCAATTTCTTTCTTTCTCTATCGTGCAACTTTATTCTATCGTTGAGTTTGAATCATTCTTCGCTTAATCTCTCGCAGATGGTGAGGACACGTACGACATCCACCGTTGATCAGGAGCCGAAGCCCCAGGTTGTAGCCACTACCAGGGGTAAAGGTCGAGGCCGAGCAAAGGCAGAGGAAGAGGTAGAGGTAGAGGCAGAGGCATAGCTCAGCCTAGAGCATGTAAAGCAGCACCTATTGTCAAGCCTCAGATCGAGCAGCTCAGGTCCCAGAGGGGTTCATTACCCTAGTGCTTCAAGATGCCCTAGTCCGCCTGATTGTTCTTATTGATAGTGCGCCTTAGACTAGTGTATTTCCTATAGCACCAGTCATTTCTCAGGCTGGGGAAGGAGCCCAGACTCCCTCTACCCACACTCCAGAGCAGATGGCTCACGGGTACCTGACCCCAGCAGTTCTACCAGTTCAGATAGCTCAGCCTATTGTTGCTACACTGCCAGGGGAGAGACTCACAATGTCAGCTGGGGGTTAAAGAGGTTGGATAAGTTTACTAAGTTGTTTCCCCCTCACTTTGGTAGTACACCTTTTGAGGACCTCTTTCATGGCTTTTCTTGACCAAAGTTCTTAAGAAGATGGGGTGTTGTGAGAGGTTTGTTGGATTGGTGTATGGCACTGTTTCCGATAACTAGTATTCAGTGCTACTCAATGGGCAACCTTATGGTTTTTTTTTGTCTACAAGAGGGGTGAAGCAAGGTGACCCTTTGTCTCCTACACTCTTCATCCTAGCAGTAGAAGCTTTGTCTAGGGGATTGAGTGCACTACACATGAACTTGTATTTTTGTGGCTTTGGCTTACCAAAATGGAGTCCAAATATCAATCACTTGGGCCTATGCGGATGATACACTAATTTTCTCCTCGTCAGATGCTACTTTCTTATAGTTTATCATAGAGGTTTTGAGTGCTTATGAGGTTTCTTCTGGGCAGTTGATAAACAAAGCAAAATCAGCAGTCTATATGCATCATTGAACAAGTTTGGAGGTGATTACGAAGGTGCAAAGAACTACTGTAATTGGCAGGAAAGATTTTCCTTTCATATAATTAGGGTGTCCTATATTCTATACAAGGAGAAGAATATTATCAAGGACTCATCAATAAAGTCCTTGATAAATTGCAAGTTTGGAAGGGTAAAATATTGTCCATTGGAGGTAGGGCAGTCTTGATCTCTCATGTGTTACAAAGCATGCCAATACACCTTCTCACAATTGTTAATCCTCCTACATTTTTTATTGATAAGTTGCATAAGATGTTTGCTTAATTCTTTTTGAGTAATTCAGTTGGTGGAAAGAGTAAACATTGGGCTACATGGAACAATCCATGTCTCCCTATTAATGAAGGAGGAGTAGGTTTTAGATCACCACATGATGTGTCCAAAGCCTTTTTTTGCACGCTTTGGTGGAACTTTAGAACTAAACCTACTTTGTGGAATTCGTTCATATGCCAGAAATATTTCAAGGAAATGAATTCTATGGTTGCACCATGAAGGGATGGTTCACATGTTTGGAGAAAGATGCTTGAATGGAGGGACTTTATAGAGCACCAAATTCTTTGGCAGCCAAGGATGGGATCAGGACAATTTTGGTTTGGGACTTGGACAGGTCTCGGGGAACTTTACTTTATTAATCCTCCTAACTTTTATTTTGATGAAAGTGTACACAATGTGTATTATGTTATCAACGAGGGAGCTTGTGATGAAGATAGGTTGAGAGCAATCCTACTTGAAGACTTGACAAACATATTCTTGAACATATACACCCTCCAGTGGCACAAAATATCCTTGACACACCTTACTTGGGTGCTGGAGACAAGGGGTAACTTTATAGTGAAATCTGCCTGGGAATACATGAGAAGGAGAAGGGATTCTAGCATTTTATATAAGCATATGTGGGTTAAGGGGTTGCCTTTTAAGATTTCATTCTTTATGTGGAAAATGTGGAAAGCAAACTTTCTCTGGATGATGAAAGTAGGAGGATGGGGTATTTTATGACTTCAAGGTGTTTGTGTTGTTTGAATCCACAAGAGGAAACCATGGCTCATGTCTTCTTTAGATCATATGCTACCACTAGGGCATAGTCATACTTTTTCTCATTTGCAGGTTTGTCTTTGGAGGGTTTAAACTCGCATCAAGCAATGGTTAAATACTGGAAAACTCAGGTAATCTTAGACTAAAACCAATCTTTCAAGTTGTACCTTCTATTGTTGATTGGGAATTATAGAAGAGAAGGAATAGCTACAAGTATGGGGAGGTTGTGTCTATTAGTAGAGTGATCCATCAAGTGTTTCCACACTTTAAGCATTGTCAAAGTTAGAAAAACTGGGTTTCATAATGTACCTCACAAGTGGGCGGATTTATTAAACATGATGGAGAACAATACTCCAAGATTGAAGGTTAACAAAATCACTTGGGAAGCCCAAGGAATTAAGTCGGGATCATGTTCGGGGGTCGAGGACCAAGGCTGGATGTCAAAACGCACGAAAAAATCCGTACTCTGAGAAAAGTCCACTAGTGCAGTGTGTGGAGCGCCGCGGCTGCCTATTTCTCTGCTATCTGTCAGAACCAATTCTCTAGATTTTCCTACTAATGCCCCGCATGGCGCGTCAACCCATGCGGCGTGCATGTGTAATTTTTACCGAGTGAAAATCCATTTTCGGCTGGGAAAAGATGATTTCGTTTGGGCCCGACCCTACTTGGTATAAATACATGGAAAAATATTATTTTCTAGACTTTTGATATATATTCGACCTAAAGAGGCTAAGGAGGAGTTGGAAGAACATGAGCACAAGGATTTCATCATCCCTTCATCACTCAAGACACGAGTTTGGATCGAATTTATGTTTTCCTATACTTTTATTATATATGTGATGGATTACTCCATATATATGGAGTAGTTCCCTTTATGTTTTGACGGATTTGGTGTTTTGATGATTGTTTGTGGATTATAACTCTAGTTTTATATATTGAATCATTTTTGGATGAATTAATTGTTGCATCTATATTCACTTCTTCATGTAATCGAGAGAGGCATAACTTGTGATATCCTTGCATTATATTGTTGGTTGAGTTCATTATTTCTTCTTAGTAATCGAAATAGGCTAGTTGAATCATTGATTGAAACTAGTTAGGACGATAATCAAGAGAGGTTCTCCTAAAGCCCAATCCACTACGCATTCTTGCATATCTTCATGTGCTTAAATTGGTTCATCTTGTGAGGTTAAGACTTAATCGAGAGAGCAGTTTTGCTGAACGGTTGAACTAATAATTGAGTGAATTGAGAGACTCATTTAAACATTAGAAGTGAATTATCTAGAGTTAGATCCCAATCAATTATCTTGCACCTATCCTATTAACCCCTATCTTCTCCCATTGATATCTTCCTTGCTTACATTTGTTGCGATTGTTATTAGTCAATAGCTTTAGATTCTTAGTTAATTTTAGTCAGAAATTATATAAACTTCAATTGTTGATTCTCCTGGATAGTAACCTAGCTAGAAACTACGAGAATATTATTTAAATCCAATCCCCGTGGATACGATATTATACTCTATTATTTTTTACTAGCGAGCATAATTTAAGTGTGTGTTTTGAGCTCGTCAAATTAAGGCGCCGTTGCCGGGGATTGGTAATCAATAGTGTTTTAAATAGTTTGTAGTGCTAATTCAGGAATTTTTCTATTTATTTTTATTTTTTTCTTGTTACATTTGGTGTTCTTTGACTGTGCGCAAGTTACGGGTTGAGATTGGTGCATGACTCGAACTTCTGCGAAAGAAGTGCTGACATATGAGCCAGAAATTGAAAAACAACTGCGACAACTGAGGAAGGAAAGAAATCTCACTGAGACATCAAAAACGGTTGAGCAATCCTCAACCAAAGAACTTATGGCCGGAAACGGTGATGATAATGTAGATTTGGTTGAGAGAGAAGCAGCCGAACAAAGAGAACAAGTTGCATGGAATGCTGAAGAAGCAGCTATTAGAGATTCACATATTATCTATGAAGAAGAGAGGGGTCGGAATAGCTCAAAATCAACCCTTAGGTGCAGACCAGTTCGGAAATATAGCTCCCATGCCTGGGAGACCACTTGGTAATTATGCTAGACCGGTCTACAATCAAGGTTTATCAAGTGTAAGACCACCTCCAATTGCAGCTAACAATGTCGAGTTGAAGCAAGGGTTGCTTCAAACACTATAGAATTGTTGTGTCTTTAGAGGGAAGCCAAACGAAGATCCAAATACACATTTAATGGACTTCGAGGAGATTATGAACACCTTTCAATACAATTGTGTTTCACAAGATGCGATGTACTTAAGGGAATTCCCTTTTTCTCTTAGAGATGATGCAAAACAGTGGCTTCGAAGCTTGCCCATGGGATCAATTAGAACTTGGGGAGGAGATGACTAGAAAATTTCTTGATAAATATTTCTCCTCGGCTTAAATGGGCAAGTTTAGAAGAGAAATCCATAACTTCTGCCAGAAAGAGCATGAAACTATTTTTGAAGCATGGAAAAGGTTTAAGGAGATTGTCTGAAAGTGTCAACATAGAAGAATTGAGCTCTGGATGCAACTCCAGGACTTTTGGGATGGATTGACATCAGCCTCACATAGAACATTGAGCAATTCAGCTGGAGGTCCCTTCATGAAGAAGACACTAGATGAGGTAGTCTCAATACTGGATGAGTTATCTGAAGATGCTAATAAATGGCCATCTGAGAGTGCTGAAAGAATAAGATCAACTGGTGTTCACCAGGTTGATGCTAACACATCTGTGCAGGTACAACTTGATGCTATGGCCAAAGAGATAAGGAAGTTGACCTTAACTTCGATACAAAGTGAGCCTCACACAACTTGTGATATATGTGGAAGAGGACACCCTACTCATGAGTGGCAAGCCTCAACTGAGGAAGTGAATGATGTGGGAAACTACAATTTTAATGCAATGGGTCAGAGGCACCCCGGTTTTTCATGGATTTCACCTAGAGATACAGCGAATGCGTGACAACAAAATAACTCTAGACCCTAGGGACAAGGAGCTCCAACATACCAAAGTTAGCAGAGGCAGTAATTTCAGCCTCAACAACCCCTTCAGCCTGGTCTAGAGGATCTAACGAAGGCCTTATTATAAAGACATATGAGAGGCTGGATGCTCATGGAGCAGCTATCAAAGAATTGGGCACTGGTCTTCGAAATCTGGAGAGACAAGTGGGATAGATTGCAACAATATTATCATAACAGACTCCGAGAACTCTCCCCGCTGATACTGAAAAGAATCCCAAAGAAACGGTGAATGTTGTAACTCTTAGAAGTGGGCAAGTGTTGAAAGATTCCCTCCCCCCCCCCTCGATTCCAAGAAAATGTGATACTTGCAAAAGAAAATTAGGAACAGCTGAAAAGTGATGATGATCAGAAGAAGAAAGGCCCGATGAATACTGAGAAGAAAAAGAAGGAAGAAAATCAAGAAGGGAAAAACATGATGAGAGTGAGAATATGCCTGCTTTAACTTTCCCTGAAAAGCTATATAGAGAAAAGCTGGAGAAGCGGTTTGGGAGATTTTTGGATTTGCTGAAACATGTTAATGTGAACTTACCATTCACAGATGTCCTCTCAAAAATGCCTGCCTATGCCAAATTCTTGAAGGAAATCCTGACGAAGAAGAGGAAAATCAAGGAGACCTCAATGGTCAAGCTCACAGCATTGAACCGCAATATTGCAAAATAAACTCCCCCAAAAGTGTGGAGATCCAGGGAGTTTTACAATACCTTGCTCTTTAGGCTCTACGAATTTTGATAAGTCTTTATGTGATTTCGGTGCCTCAATTAACTTAATGCCTCTATCTATTTACAGGATACTTGAGAAGGAGATTGGAGAGATAAAGTTGGTACTAATATCTTTGCAGCTGGCAGATCAAACGACTCTAATACCCGAGGGGATAGTGGACGATGTGTTAGTTCAGGTAGATAAATTCGTATTTCCTGTAGACTTTATAGTGGTGAATATGGAAGAAAATAAGGAGGCCCACCTTATCCTAGGAAGACCATTCTTAGAAACGGGTAGAACAATATTGGATATACACGAGAGAAAACTCATGCTTAGAGTGGGTGAGGAGACTGTGACTTTCAAGATGGATGTAGAAAAGAGGCACAAAAGGAAAAACCAGTTGCAAGTGTTGATTGGAAAGTGAAGGTCTCGAAGGAGAAGGCTGCGGCGAGTGAGAAAGAGAGGTGTAGGGTGTACCCCCAAGAAGGCAGAGAAGAAGCTATCTGCATGGATGTGCGCATTAGTTCAAAGGCGAGGAATGGAGCCCGACTTCGACTCAGACCCCGACTAGATGTTCAGGGAAGTTTCCTTTACCTTATGCTTTTTAATTGTGTGTCATGGGGACATGCCACAACTTAATGTATGGGGTGGGGGGTATATGTGTATATATATATATATGTATATTAGTTTTATTTTTGTTGTTTTAGTAGTTAGAGATAGAAAATAATTGGAAAAAAACAAAAAAATTGAAAATTTTTTGACCTAACCAGACGATAGATATCATTCAACATGTTTCTTGAGGGATTAAAGTCGAAGAAAAAGACAAAAAGATTTTCTTTTGTGAGGTAGTGTAATAATTTCTCCTTGGTTTTTCTTCGTGTTGCAGTTCTTTTCCAAGGGTTTTGTTTGAACCAGGTGTAGTTAGTTTTTATTTTTAGAAGTAGGAAACCATGTGCTATGATTTGTATTAGAGGCAACATCTCTTAACTTTATTATGCCTTGAGAATAGTGAGTACTTTAGTTGTGACACTTTGGCTCAGTTTTTGACTCTTGTATAAGTATCTTAAATTGTATGATCTTAACTTCGCTTAACTGCTTTGACTAGGGTGTCTTGATAGTCCAATCTTGAGTGAGTTATGTGCCATGTGTGTGTGAGGTTTTGTGTATTCTGTGCATTGTATTTGATGTCTAGAACTTGCCTTGTGTGTTTACAAAGCGAAATAGCAGTTTTATTCAGTCTTGGAAGTGATATAGGCATTTCTTTGTTGAGCCAGTTATAAGCTTTTATCCACCTAACTGTTATGTATTTTAGTTAACCCCGTTGAGCTTGTAATCTTGTTTCTTTGGCAACCACAGTATAAGCCTTACCATTTGCTTGAATTGACCATCTATTTGATCTTGTACCTCTCATGAGCATTTAAATTTGTTATGAACTTTGTAAAAGTTGAAGTATAGGGTGGTTGGTTTGGCTTTTGAGTGGAACTAATGAAATAAGGAGAAAGGTGCACTATTTTGAAAGAAGTAAGAGCCACTTGAATTGAAAAAGAAAGAAAAACAATGTTATGTTGTTGTGAAAAATAGTCCATGATAGTGGTAACTCTTGATGTAATCGTTCTTAGAGAAGTAGGGAGTTAATGTATAGTGATGTGAAGGTGGAGTTATGGTTTGACATTAGTGTTTGGTTTTGAACAATGAAATGTATGTATTATAGTGCTTAGGGAGGTGTAGTCACTCTTATATCTAAATATATCCTACTCATCCTGCAGCCTACATTACAACCAAATAAAGTCCTACTTGATCCTTGACCAAATGATCTCAATTAGTAGAGTAGTACACTACAGGAAAGCCTATGGTACGTCTTTTGTGGCATATGAATATTGTTTTTGGAGAGTGAGCGAATTCTTTCTATCTTGAGTTTCGAATTGTTCTTAATTTCCATTGTGTGTTGAACTACTCTCTATTGTTGTGTGAGGGTACTTGATTGATGAAGGAAAGGTAATGTCGTTTGACCTCTATGTTAGAGTAGCGAGTTATAAATAATGCGTGGTGCTTTTGGGTGAAATCTTGAGACTAGGATGTTACAGTATTGTGCTTCATCTGTTTCAATTATTCTTGGTGTGATGAGTTATTAGAGTTTTTTAAAAAGGTCGTGTTTATATAAAGCGTTGTATGATTGCTCGAGGACGAGCAATGCCATAAATGTGGTGTTGATGGTAGACTTTAATTACGTGTTCTAGTCGTTTATTGCACTCTAATTTACTGCATTTTATTCATAGTTGAGCTTTAGCTGATAGTGTTTTGCACTTATTGTGTGTTTTATGCCTTGTAGGAGTGATTCCTAACTATGTAGGTGTTATAGAATGAATTCGAGTGATTTGGAGCTTTCAAATCTGAGTAAAAGCCCAAGGGATGAAGCCACGATCATGTTCGAGAGTCGAGGACCAAGGTTGGATGTCCACACGCACAAATAAATTCGTACTCTAAGCAAAGTCCACTAGTACGGCGCGTGGGGCTGACGCATGGCAAGCCACGGCTGCCCATTTCTCTGCTGCCTATCAGAATCAACTCTCTAGATTTCCCCACTAATGCCCCGCATGGTGCGTCACTGATGTGCCGGGGAATTTCGGCACATATTGATACTATTTGATTAGAAATTGCTTGTTCCACTTGCTAATTATCATGATATTTACTTAGTTTTCGTGTAGTTTCAGTACATGGATGAAAGAAACCCAAAAGCGTAAAAAGAAGGCCAAAAGTCGTTCAAAGGCAAGAAAAGAGGTCAACAATACAACAGAAGTAATTCTGCGACTGCAAAGTGAATATGCGAGTCGCAAAATTGGAACTATGATCGCAAAGACAGGCAGAACTCCAAGCCTAAGTTAAAAGAAGAACATTGTCAACAATGCGATCGCAGAAGGTAAATGCGAATCGCATTCTCATCGCAGATGCAGACAGAGTTTTAGGTGAAAAATCGAAGGGAATAGCGATCGCATTCTGCGATCGCAGAATCAATCTACCGTTCGCATTTTGAAGTGCGATAGGAAGGAGAAGTACTGGTGCAGTCTGCGATACAAGATGCCATTTCGGCGGACCGCATTCCTGTTATGCGACAGGAATGCGATCGCAGAAGACTAATTCGGCCCAGCAGTTATTCCAGTTCGCCTCGATTTTTGGGCCTCTATAAATAGCCTCTCTAGGGTTATGTGCAAAGAGACTTGTCAGATTTCATAGTACAAAACAGTGCTTTTGGTTAATTTCAACTTGGGAGAGATATTTGCGTGATCAAAACTTGGAAATCCATATTTTTGTAAGATGAATTCAACTTTTATTATTTGTTCTTTAGTTTTAAATATGTGTAGCTAAATTTTAATACTAAGGTTGTGAACCCTAGATGGGTGGAATGTTATTGAGTAATTGATTTTGATTCCAATTTCGAAAGAAGCTTGATGTTTATTTATTTCTCGTTCTTAATTAAATCGTTAGTGGTTGCAAACATTAACGGGTGCAAATTTACGCTATTGAACCTTGGAAAAGGGAGATAGGGTTTGGTAGGAATAAGTAACGACGATTCAAGGCTTTAATCCTTGTTTAACAAAATCACTTAGGAATAAGGATTTTAAGTCGGCGAATGATTGGGTATTCGTAATTTTTACTCTAATGTATTCGGGAGAATCATAAGAGGATACGTTATCTAGATATTGGAAAATATTGGATATCACACTATTAAGAACCAATTGCATATCAAGAGCGGAAGTTAATATCAATATCAATACATTCTACTACATTAGGGGGAGCATAACCTTAGTATCTCGACTTCATAAATTTATTCAATTATTCTTTTTAATCTGCAATTATTAGTTTAATCATCTTTACGTATTCAACATCAATATATTTTATTTTGTTACTTGATCGAATTAAGACTAAGCGAAATATCACGTTAATCAGATATTCGTTTCACGCCTATTCCCTGTGGGATTCGACCTCAACCTAGTTGGGTTACTATATTTGACATCGATCGCTTACACTGTTATCAAGGTGTAATTTGACCGGATCATATTTTGGCGCCGTTGCTGGGGAATACGGTTTTGAAATTTCTGGTTAGTGTATATTTTTCTATAAGTCTAATTCCACTTGATTGCACGTTGTTTATTTTGGTGGTTGTAGGCAGGAAAATATGGCTGAGCATATAGATGATGCGGATGTGGAAAACGACGAGAATTCGTTTGCTGACATTGAGGAATACATTGAAGATACCAATGCTATAGTACCTCCAACTGTAGGTGCTGCTACATTCAAAGTAGAACATGGGCTGATTTTGATGCTAAAAGCTGAGGGTTATTTCAGAAATTCTACTGATGCTGATCCGACACAGCACCTTAGGAACTTCTTGGGTGTTTGCGCAACGCACAAGCAGAATAATGTTTCTGACGATGCATTGCGGCTCAGATGTTTTAAGTACTCACTACCTGGAGATGCGAGAAAATGGCTGCAAAATCTTCCGCCAAATTCCATCCATTATTGGCCTGAGTTGGTCCGGGCTTTCTTGTCGAAGTGGTTTCCACAAAGCAAGAAATCAGAGCTCGGGGATAAATATTTTTCTTCAAACAACTGCCAGGTGAACAGCTACACGAAGCATGGGAACGATTCAAGTTATATTTGGTGAGGTCACCAAACCATGGCTTTCCAGACTCTATTTTGCTGGAGAAGTTTTACATGGGTTTGGATCCTATGAACCAATCGATAGCGAAAAATGCTGCAATTGGTTCTTTTATGGATAAGACTTTCGCTAGAGTTACTCAGATTCTGGACTAAATGGCCAAACCTAATCAAGATTGGCATTCTGAGGACAATACAGGTGGCATTACAATTCTCCTTCCATGAGTAATTTGATCAAAGAAAACCAAGAAAGAGACCAAGTGATCGCTGAGTTTGCTACTAACGTAAATGTCTTGACAAACCTATTCACTGAGAATCAGAAGAAAAAAATTAATGCAGTGGAGGATGTACTACCAGCGCATAGTGAAGAATATGAAGAGGCAAATTTTGTCAACAACACTCATAGTGGATATCAAAGGCAGCCCTACCAGGGTCAAGCATCACAAAATCATTGGAGACCAAACCCGCAAGGGCAAGGTCCCCAACAGTGGCGAAGTGATCCGACTAGGCCTAATCAAGGTAATTGGAACAACAATAACCATTTTCCAAATCGGAGCTCCAATCCTTATGTTCCTCCGAAAGGGCAGTATTCAAATCAGGGCTCATCTAATGAATCTAAACTGGAAAGTATGCTCAAGAGGATAATACAAAATCAAGAGAAGTCAGACACCTCAATGAAGAATATGACTGAATTAGTCGGCTCCCACACAGCAGCTATCCAGAAGTTGGAATTGCAAATGAGGGATCTCTCTCGTGAGCAATACCCACCACAAAAAGGGATGCTTCCTAGTGATACGATTGCAAATCCTAAGGAAGTGGAAGCGTTCCTACTGCTCATATCATGGCTGTCACGACAAGAAGTGGTAAGACAGTACAAGTAAATGATGCTGCTGCAGAGTTTCAGATGGAGATTGGTAGTGAAAGTGTTGCTACAATAAGTAAAGTTGCTGAGGTAGATAAAAATCCAGAAATTGTTGTGAACACTGAGGATATTCAGGAAGAGGTAAAGGATAAGGCGGAAGAAACACCAATCGTTCTTCCACCAATTCCTAGACCTCCTCCACCATTTCCCCAGCGACTTATAAGGAGAGCTGAAAATAACAAATTTGAGAAGTTCTATGACATTCTCAAACAGCAATCAGTTAACATACCTTTCTTGGAAGCTTTCCAAGAGATGCCGGGATTTGCTACATACTTGAAGGACTTGATCACGAAAAAGAGGACTACCCGGAATGAAGTGGTAAATGTAACTCACAGAGTAAGTTCTATCATAGCAACAAACCCAATCCAGAAGAAGGAGGATCCAGGAGCTTTCACTATTCCGTGTACTATTGGAGTACGCGATTTTGCTAAGGCCTTGTGTGACAATGGAGCCAGTATAAATTTGATGCCTTTGGCCATTTACAAACAAGCCGGGCTAGGAATGCCAAGGCCCACTAGCATGAGATTGCAGATGGCTGATCGGTCTATCAAAAGACCCGTGGGTATTGTAGACAGTGTGATTGTTAAGGTTGGAAAATTTCAGATTCCAGCCGATTTTGTTATTCTTGATTGTGATGTAGACAAGGAAATCCCCATTATTTTGGGAAGACCCTTCTTAGCTACGGGAAGAGCTCTCATAGACTCGGAACGTAATGAAATAAAGTTTCGGGTCAAAAATGAAGAAGTCACGTTTCAAGCTAGCAAGGGGATGAAGATGCCAGCAGAATATGAAAACATGTCTTTAATCGGTATTATTGATGAAGTTGACGAGGCAGTGGATACAAAAATGGAAGAGCAGTGTTTTGGTGAAGCCTTGGCGGCTATATTGGTGCATTTTGATGGGAATGATTTGGATGGTTTCATGGAATCAGTAAATGCATTAGAGGGTCGCGGTTCGTATTCATATACTCCACCTAAACTGTCACTAGATTTGGAGAATCGAGCCACGCCTCCAGCAAAGCCTTCCATTATTGAACCGCCCAAATTAGAGCTCAAGCCACTCCCTTCGCATTTGAGGTACAAATTTCTTGGTTCTAATAATACTTTACCAGTAATTGTGTCATCTTTGTTGAATGATGTGCAGGTAGAGCAGTTGTTGAAAGTGCTTAAGGAACATAGACAGGCAATCGGATGGACGATAGCGGACATCCGAGGTATTCTAGCTGGAATTTGTGAGCACAAAATTCAACTTGAAGACGGAACAAAACCAAGTGTGGAGCACCAGAGAAGATTGAATCCAGCTATGCAAGAAGTGGTGAAGAAAGAAATCATAAAATGGCTAGATGCAGGAGTTGTGTACCCAATTGCCGATAGCTCATGGGTGAGCCCAGTGCAGTGTGTGCCAAAGAAAGGAGGTATGACCGTGGTAACGAATGAAAAGAATGAGCTGATTCCAACACGAACCGTCACTGGATGGCGAGTATGCATGGATTACAGGAAGCTCAACAGTGCCACGTGCAAGGATCACTTCCCTCTGCCTTTTATTGATCAAATGCTTGATCGGCTAGCTAGAAAGTCCTTTTATTGCTTCCTCGACGGATATTCTGGATACAACCAGATTAATATTGCTTTGGAAGACCAGAAAAGGACAACGTTCACCTGTCCGTATGGGACTTTTGCTTTCAGTCGTATGCCCTTTGGTTTATGCAATGCTCCAGCTACATTCCAACGGTGCATGATGTCGATTTTTTCGGATATGTTGGAAGATTTCCTCGAAGTCTTTATGGATGATTTCTTGGTAGTTGGGGAAACATTTGATCAATGTTTGAAAAATCTCAAAGCAGTGTTGAAACGATGTGAGGAAACAAACCTTGTGTTAAACTGGGAAAAATGCCACTTTATGGTGGACGAAGGTATTGTTTTGGGGCACAAAATCTCCAGACATGGGATTGAAGTGGATAAAGCAAAGATTGAAATCATCTCCAAACTCCCTCCTCCCACGTCAGTGAAAGATGTCCGTAGCTTTTTGGGGCATGCGGGATTTTATAGAAGGTTTATAAAAGATTTCTCAAAGATTGCACATCCAATGTGTAAACTCTTAGAGAAAGATACGAAGTTTATCTTTGATGCTAAATGCCTCGCTGCCTTTGAAGAGTTGAAAACGAAACTGACCACTGCTCCCATTATTGTTACACCAGATTGGTCATTACCTTTTGAGTTGATGTGTGATGCTAGCGGAGTAGCTATTGGGG
>MCJB01000016.1:6391-20532 GCA_002018475.1 Nicotiana obtusifolia
AATAAAAGCCATTGCAAACATAGCCCATGATTGGGCAAATAGAATTATATTCCAAGTTTGCATTACTGGAACTATTTGTACAACAGCCATAAATCAATGTGCCTAACTTAGTTACAATCATAGCTATTAAATCCATAAATACAATTATAACTTGGATTCTTGCACTAACAATACTACTTTCCGGTGTGACCAACTCAACGAATAGATAACAAATTTATAGTAAGCATGCTGCCAGACTGATATTCTTATATTAAGCTAACTTACGAATATAGCCATTATGTTAAGGAAAATGGCCACAAACCAGATTGGCATTGCCAATACTGTCACTAGATAAATTAGACTAAACCAAATGACTGCATTGTAAATTTGTTCTACCAATATTGTTACCAAATAATAACTATCAGCTGAAACTTCGTTGCCTCACCAATCATACTAATACCATTATCAGATTCATATCCGAGGAAGAGACACGAATCAATCAGTAAACATTCTTCAGTACAACAAATTTCCAGATGATTATCAGTTGCAACTGAACAATCTAAGCAAGGTAATGCAGCACATTGGCATTTCAGCAACTTCCAGAATAGCCAATAAGAAACAGATCTCAACTCTTAATACCAGGAATCATATGAAACCACTGAAATTCCGATTTATTACATATTAAAACCAATGCGCAAGTCACAGAAGTTAAGTAAATTGAATCTATCAAGGGATACCGACAGAACGAAGGTCATAACTGAGGCAAAAATGACAAACTCAACTACAATCATCAAACAAACGGTCTATGAGTTTGTTTTTTAAAAACTGAAGTTCGATTGGGATGAATAACCATAAGGATGGCTATCGGCTACAAGGAAATAATCTAATTGAAACGATGGAGCATAAAATGCGAACTAAGAACAAGTTTCAGCAATGCTGGAGGCTGATTATCAGTCAAACATACTGGCAGAATACATAGGGACAACATTTGAGCAAAAACAAAAATTCCAGCAACAGTCATTCAATAGCACAAAGATATTCATCAATTGTAAATAAGTAACTTAAGCAGAAACAGTTGATTTATTCACATTTTAATCGAGGATACAAGAAGATGTTGATCCATACCTATGTGAAGCGAACACTAAGACAACCTCGACGGAGCAAACAGCGAACAGTCAACTGCAATCACGATTAATCAAGGCCAAACTTCAGACAGTCATGTTTGATTATTCCCTAACAGAACAGGAACCAATTTTGAACTCTGTTTTGCTATCCCTTTTCTTTCAATTGCTCTTAGACTGGTATCTCTCTTTTCTCTAATTTTCTATAGCTCACCGTTTTCTTTGCCTTCCTCTCAATTTTCCTTTCAATTTTCAGACCTAAATTCCCTCTATTCTCTCTCCTTTTTTTTCCGCCCCCTTTTAGACTCAGACCTCTCTCTGATATGTAGCTCACGAAACCGACCCCTCTATTTTTTTTAGCTCTTTTTATTTTTTGATTTCGATTCTTTTTTTCTGTTCCAAATTCTGTTAGCCCAGTCCTCACACGCATTTCCTTCCCCGTTTGCATGTGCTGGTAACAGAAGTTTGTTACCAACTTCTGATAAATACACTTTTCCCCCGAGCTTTCTTTTGGGTTCTTAATCACCTAATACCAGAAACTTCCACTGGAAGCCCGGTTTCCTAAATTTAATTCGGCTGAACCTGACCTGGCCCAGAACAGACACACCCAATTACTTTTCATCTTATTTGTGCCGAGGTTTCCAAACCATTGCACTCGTGGCCTCTTAAACCTATGGCCATTACTGAATCAGCATCCCCAACAACCACACCCAGACAAAATCAGAACATGCGGTGCTAAAGAAATGGAGTAGGAGATGAACTGAAAAGAAACCTAAAACAAAACGGGAACGGAATATGAAATCACCTTGAACAGCATCTTCTTAAAAACCTTGATTTTAAGCTAAAATTAACTTTAACCATGTGTTCTTGTTAAGAACACATGGCTAAAGTTGTTTTAGACTCAAAAAATTTGCTCCGACAACCTCGATTCTTAGACTTCATTTTTGGGGCTTCTGGTTCTAAATCGGATCATTCTTTACGGTTGTTGTTCGTGATGGTTTGTGGCTGGGTAATGGTGGTGATTTGGTCGAGTTTCGATGGGTGCAGTGTCAGTATGGTTGAGCGTGGGGTTGGCTAGGGTTTTCGGCCGTGGGTGTTTGGAGGAGATGAACTGAAGAAGACTGAAGGGGTTATGTTTGAGGCGGAAGTGAAACAAGGGGGTAGGGTTTAGTTAGACAGTTTTATATGGAGGGTGCGTTAGTTCCGGACCGTTGATCTTGTTGAGATCAACCGTCCAGATTAAATAGAGGGAAACGGGTATTGGGCTGATGGGAAGGGAATTGGGCCAGTCCGGTTGGGTTTAATTGGAATTGGGTCAATTAATTTGGGCTTGTTTAACTCCCACCCAATCCGATTTTCTCTCTTCCCTTCTTTATTTTCTGGATTTTAAATCCCCCCCTTTTTTTCAATTTTAATAACTAAACTACTTAATAATTAAACTCCTAATCTTATCAAAGATGTGACATTAATTTAATATTATTTAAAAAATTATAAAAACCCTTGAATCTAAGAATTGAAGATAAAAATTAAAGGAAATTGTAAAATGAATCATTTTTGTGATTTTTTCAATTTTTTTAAAAACAATTACTTACTAATTCAATCCTAAAAATGTAAAAATATGTCCTAAATGCAATGCATAATATATTTTTTAGTATTTTTCATGAGCTAATTAACTAACAATTGAGTAATTAAGAACCTAATAAAATTCTAAAATGACTATTAATTAATTAAAAATTATTTAATGATTTTTATAAAGGTAATTCGGGTACGATAAAAAATCACATGCTCACAGATGCCCCTCTTTGCTCGAAAGCACGAAGAGTTTTTGGGCAAAGACAAAGAGCAATTTTGCGGGATATTTGCCTACCCAAATTGAAAGAGCTTGACCAAATCTTACTTAAAGGATTGCCTACATATCCTTGACTATGAAGGAATCAGGTCAGTGTAGTTCTGAAAGTTTTTCAGTTGCTGGGACTATCAGGAAGCTGTGATTGTGTTGCTGTTGCTGTTACTGTTTGCCGCGCTCCTTATTACACCAAAATGCAAAATAAGAAGCTAAACTAACTACTTCTAATAGCTACAAATTACAAGATCCCTATCTACAAACTTCTTGGAACTTGATTTTGAATCTTCTAGTGCATCTCGAACATTTGATTCACATTCTTGATGTGAGCTTTGCCATTCCCGTCTTGACTTGACCCTGTTCTTCAGGCGGGCTCCTGTTGGTGGAACTTGAATTGCATTTCCTCGTTATCCAGGTGGGTGCCTGCTATTACGACAGTAAAACAAACAACAAATTTTCTACCCCAGTTTGGAACTTAGTCATATCTGCGGGGACTTAAAACTTACTGCCTAAAGACTTCTAAAACTTGTAGAGAACTAAGTCTCACTATTCATGAAGATTTGAGAAATTCAAAACTAAATCCCATTATCCAGGAGGGTCCTGAAACAAAATTAAATCCCATTATCCAGGAGGGTCCTGCTACTGAAACTAAAATGAAATCTCATTATTCAGGAGGGTCCTCCTACTGAAACTAAAATTAAGTTCCCTCGTTATCCAGGTGGGTGCCTGCTACTAAAATTAAAAATTAAACTCCCTCATTATCCAGGTGGGCGCCTGCTACTGAAATTAAATTCCCTCATTATCCAGGTGGGCGCCTGCTACTGAAATTAAAAACTAAATTCCCTCATTATCCAAGTGGGCGCCTGCTACTGAAATTAAAACTAAATTCCCTCATTATCCAGGTGGCCGCCTGCTACTGAAATTAAATTAAATTCCCTCATTATCCAGGTGGGCGCCTGCTACTGAAATTTAAAACTAAATTCCCTCATTATCCAGGTGGGTGCCTGCTACTGAAATTAATACTAAATACCCTCATTATCCAGTTGGACGCCTACTACTGAAATTAAAATTAAATCCCATTATCCAGGAGGGTCCTGCTACTGAAACTAAAATTAAATTCCCTCGTTATCCAGGTGGGCGCCTGCTAATAAAAATTAAAATTAAATCCCATTATCCAGGAGGGTCCTGCTACTGAAACTAAAATTAAATTCCCTCGTTATCCAGGTGGGTGCCTGCTACTGAAATTAAAAACTAAATTCCCTCATTATCCAAGTGGGCGCCGCGCCTGCTACTGAAATTAAAAACTAAACTCCCTCATTATCCAGGTGGGCGCTTGCTACTGAAATTAAATTTCCTCATTATCCAGGTGGGCACCTGCTACTGAAATTAAAAACTAAATTCCCTCATTATCCAGGTGGGCGCCTGCTACTGAAATTAAACTAAATTCCCTCATTATCCAGGTGGGCGCCTGCTACTGAAATTAAAAACTAAATTCCCTCATAATCCAGGTGGCCGCCGTCTACTGAAATTAAAACTAAATTCCCACATTATCCAGGTGGGCGCCTGCTACTGAAATTAAAATTAAATCCCATTATCCAGGAGTGTCCTGCTACTGAAACTAAAATTAAATTCCCTCGTTATCCAGGTGGGCGCCTGCTATTGAAAATTAAAATTAAATCCCATTATCCAGGAGGGTCCTACTACTGAAACTAAAATTAAATTCCCTTGCTATCCAGGTGGGTGCCTGCTAATGAAATTAAAAACTAAAAACTATATTCCCTCATTATCCAGGTGGGCGCCTGCTACTGAAATTAAAAATTAAATTCTCTCATTATCCAAGTGGGCGCCTGCTATTGAAATTAAAAACTAAACTCCCTCATTATCCAGGTGAGCGCCTGCTACTGAAATTACATTCCCTCATTATCCAGGTGGGCGTCTGCTACTGAAATTAAAAACCAAATTCCCTCATTATCCTGGTGGGCGCCTGCTACTGAAATTAAACTAAATTCCCTCATTATCCAGGTGGGCGCCTGCTACTGAAATTAAAATTAAATCCCATTATACAGGAGGGTCCTGAAAATTAAAATTAAATCTCATTATACAGGAGGGTCCTGAAACTAAAAGCTAAATCTAACTGAGCCGTGCTCTCTGTATGGGGAAACACCCGGATAGCAATTTTGCTTCTTGGTCCTTGTCTTTTGTGGATTGACAACTTCTACGCTTTCTGTTTCAAACAAATAAAATTTATTAGTTTAAAACATGGTGGTTAGTTTGTGGCATCCTTGCTGGAAATTGCCTATGTTGGGGAATGTATCCCATTTTTGGCTAGGCGGGGATTCGAATGAGCACAGGGTTGTCTGACCTCTGATTGGGGTCGGCTTGTATTTCCTCTGACCAAAACGAATCTTTTACCCCCCTTTATTGCAGTACACTTTTAATCTGACTGTCCTTACGATCTTGTATTCTCCAAAACTTTCCAAGACTCGTCTCATCGCCTGACCTTTGGGTTACCTCCCTCGCGATATGTTTGGCCAAGTTCTGCTTTAAGCAATTTTTAGAAGTTGGTAGTAAGCTTGAAATCCCTTCCCACTTATTCAATATGGCTGACTCGCAAGAAACTTATAAAGACAGACTTAATAAACAGAATGTAATGATTTTATGAGAAAGAAACAAAGGAAAATTGTGAATATGAACGAATATGTGGGGGAAATTTAGAAAGACTTATCTGAAAGAATTGGCCGACTCCAGTGATCATGACATGCATTTTGGACCAATCAGCCTAATCCATCTGACCACTCGCATCCAATTCATAGCACAGATCCGACTTCCAAGACCAATCTTTCACTGATCCCGTTTTGTTTGCTGTTCATCTCTAAACTCACCATTGCCTTATGGTGCCCGTGAGGGTTTTCACCAATAAGACTCTCTCATTTTCAATTTTCTCTCATCTCACCATCGCCTTATGGTGCCCATGAGGGTTTTCACCAATAAGACTCTCTCATTTTTAATTGTTTTTTCATCTCACCATCGCCTTATGGTGCCCGTGAGGATTTTCACCAATAAGACTCTCTCATTTTCAATTTACGCACCCCGAACACAGTGTTGCCCCTGTTATGGACCATATCTCCATTTCGATTGACCCGGCATCCTCAAAGACTGATTAGAAGGTCTTTCTTTGGACCGTAGTGTGGGCTTTGGG
The DNA here is from genome assembly GCA_002018475.1 of Nicotiana obtusifolia. Lineage (NCBI taxonomy): Eukaryota > Viridiplantae > Streptophyta > Magnoliopsida > Solanales > Solanaceae > Nicotiana > Nicotiana obtusifolia. The sequence goes on from MCJB01000016.1 coordinate 12,534, forward strand.
ACATGGTTAGAAGAAAAGGTGTCATGAAGGCTCAAAGTAATTTAAATAGGGGTTAAAATTACAACCTTTGGAATCAAATATTTTGCAAATCCAAACTTCTGTCCCAGTTTTTTCAGATCTGGGGAAATCAAAGTTTTGTTTTGGTGAGACCGAGCCGTGAGGCTGCCTACGTATCCTTAAAAGGAATCAGGTCAGACGTAGTTCAAGCTGTTCCTTTCTCTTTTGTTTGTTTTGTTGGAAACGCTTTTATGAAACCTTTAACTAATTACTTTGTGTCTTGTTATAGGTTTTGATAATCAACAAACCATTACTGATGAGATGACAAGATTGCTATGGACCTTGTTGTGATTACAAGTCAAGCTCTCAAGATGCTAGAAATGCAAATCAATACTTGGAACAAGTTGATGTCAAAGCAAAAAGATTGAAGAACAAAAGACGATGCACTTAGTCGTAATTTTAGTTTAATTTTTATGTTGTTTTGATTTATCTCTCGTTTTTAAAGAACTTAACTCAAAGTCTAAAAATGTTTTTAAAATAACCTTAGAAACAATTTTCAAACATGTATTTTCACAATTAATAAACTTATCGATATTGGAATAAGGCCAATAATCGATTATCTAAGATAGATAATTGATTATCTCTTGGCCTCAGTCAATAATCGATTATCAGTACTTGATAATCGATTAGTGCATTTTCAGAGAGTAAGTAATGCATTTCCAGAGAGTTTAGGAATCGATTATCAGGCACAGATAATCGATTAGCTACCTCAACTAATCGATTATCTGGCTGTGATAATCGATTATCTTTGTTACCGTTAGGCTCCAACGGATAGTTTTTGTTACTAATCGATTAGTTATTTGAATTAATCGATTATATGGCAACGGGCAGAAGACTTATTGCCCTTAAACTCTTGTTTTCTCAAATGAGAGTTGAGCCAAATTTTGCCAACGGTAATGTGAGGTTTTGGGGTTATAAATAGACCCTCTTAAACCTCAATTGAACACAACACAATACCCAAAAATCATAAGATAAATTGCTTCAAGTATTCTTACTTCTTTGAGCTATATTTTGAGCTATTTCTTGAAAGCATTGTTGTGTTCTTGAGCTACAATTTTATTCACTTCATCTACTCTTGAGAGAGTTGTAATTCTAGTGAAAAATAGTGTTGTCATACACTTAAGGGAAGTTGTCCCTTGTTGTTAGGAAGAGTGTCTTCCTTGTTGCACGGAGCTTGTAGGTTTCAAGTGTTCGTGTTTGTATTGCAAAGCTTGTGTGATCAAGTTTTGTGTTGTAACAGTTTGTTAAGCACCCGTAAGCTTGACAAGTGATAGTGAAAATCTCAAGTGTGATCTTGAGGAGTGGACTAGCTACACGTTGTAGTGAACCACTATATATCTGGGTGTACGCTCTCTATTTACATTTCCGCAATTACATTCTTGCTATCTTATTTTCGCACTTATACTTCAATTATATATCTTGATTGCGAAAATTAGACGAAGTTTGTAAAAACGCTATTCACCCCCCCTCTATCGTTATTCATTTATTCTAACATGTTTGTTTCTTTCTTATTCTTTCTTTTCTCTTTTCCATTTTTCTTTTCATTTTCTTTCTTTTCTCTTTTTTCCTTTTTATTTCTTTTCTCTTTTTCATTTTTTTTCCTTTTCATTTTCTTTTCATTTTCTTTTTCTCTTTTTCATTTTCTTTTTCTTTTTTTTCATTTTCCTTATTTCTGCTATTGATTTCAAAAGAGGGATTCGAACGAAAAATAAGCAAGGCTCAAAAAGGGTAACGAGTGATGAAAGTGTTTGGATAACTGAACAAAATGCCTTCTTCATTTCAACTTTGAATATGCCGGGTACAATTGGAGATAATTATTTTAGCCCTTTATTGATTTGCTCAAATGCTTCTTCTTCATCATATTCTATTTCCTTGTCATATTTTACTTCTTGTTGTTATTTCAAAATTAAATTGCCTTTTAAGACTTGGCTGAAAATTCCTCATGCATGTCATGTCACTGCAACCAGCATAAAAGAGAACTGTACAAAAGAACAAATAGAACGGAAGATTGCATTTCACTGAAAAATAAAAGGATAGAAGAGTTTGATCATCACCATAAGCAAAACTAAAGACAGACCCTAACTACAACCTTGGAACAGGAAAGGAAATAAAGCAAACTACCAAGACTCCTTCTTGGTGGGAGAGGAGTAACTTCCAAACTGCTAAGCTTCAGGTTTGCCAACAAACTGCGCATCTGTTTTGCTAGAGCCTTCACCAGCCGCCTTTACCATATCGATGTCTTTGTCAAGACTTCGAACCCCTTGGTCATCTCTGGACCCTTAACCACATTGTTTTCATTGGTCCGAATCACCATGGCAGACTTACAAGACTTCCTGGGCTCTCCGTCTTTGCAAACTATTTCAGTCATATGTGTCTCTTCATGGGCAGGCAGAGGGTTCTGGTTGATGTTTGGCGTGTCGGGGCTTTGGACAACGATTTGATTTGTATCAATGAGCTCTTGAATTGCTTGTTTCAAATTCCAACACTTCTCTATGTCATGGCCTGGAGCGTCAGAGCAGTAGGCACATCTTAGAGAATAATCAAGGTTCTTTGGAGGAGGATTTGGCATTTTTAATTCAATTGGACTCAAGACGTCCAATTGCCTTAACCTTTTGAAGGCTAGCGTAGGATCCTCCAAGCAGGGTAAAAGATTGTTTCTGCTATTGCTTTTCTTTCCTATACCTAGGCCTTGGTCAGAAGTGTGGACCATCGGGGTTTTGGTAAGGTTGTTGGGATGAGTAAGCATTTTGCGGAGCTGGGTAGGTATTCTGTGGGACAGGGGCACGCCATTGTGGATAAGGAGGGGGTTGAGCGTATGACTGGGCATGGTGAACGAAATATTGGGGTGGTTGAGATAAATCCTGGGGGTTTTGCGGGGAAAAGTAGTATTGAGGTGTGTTATATGGAGTTTGGATGTAAGTTTGAGGTCGAGGGCGTGGATAGGTGTATTGGCGAGGTGGACCTCTCTGACCCTGCCATGACCCGGAGACAAACATGGAATCATCTTCCTTCTTCTTCCTTCCTAACAAATTCCCTGTACCACTCTGGATTGCTTGAGTGGTTGCTTTTATAGCAGAATAATTCATAATCTTGCTGGATTTGAGCCCCTCTTCTACTATCTCTCCCATTTTTACTACATCATTGAAAGACTTACCAATGGCTGAGATCAAATGGCCATAGTAAGTGGGCTCCAAGGCTTGCAGAAAGTATTTGACCATCTCAGCTTCTTCCATCGGAGGATTAACTCGCGCAGCTTGCTCCCTCCAACGGAAACCATATTCACTGAAGCTTTCACCAGTTTTTTTTCCACCTTGGTTAGAGATAGGCGGTCGGGAATGATGTCTATGTTGTACTGAAATTGTCGGGCAAAAGGCTGAGCCATGTCGTCCTAAGTGTACCACCTGTTACTATCCTGGCGGGTGTAACATTCTAGAGCCGCTCCACTCAAACTTTGGCTGAAGTAAGCCACCAGCAGTTCATCTTTCCCTCCAGCACCTCTCATCTTGCTGCAATAACCCTTTAAATGGGCAACAAGATCTCCGTGTCCGTCATACAAGTCGAACTTGGGCATCTTAAACCCAACAGGCAGTTGGACATCAGGAAACAAGCAAAGATCCTTATAGGCCACACTCACCTGATTCCCAAACCCTTGCATATTCCTCAATGACTACTTGAGGCTTTGCAACTTCCTGAGCATTTCCTCTTGCCCGGAGTTCTTGGGTGGTTTGTAAGTTTCTACATGAGGCTCAAATTGAGGAGCATAAGAGTAAGGATCTGGGATCTTGAAAGTGGGCTCCGGTGTATGGTAGTGGGTATCAGGAGCGGGAAATGCAGGTTCACTAGCAGATCGGTGGAGGGTATCTTGTGGAGGAGGTACAAAAATAAGAGCAGCCGGCGGAGCAGGATATGAGGTTGTTTTGGTTGGTGGAGCATAGAAAGCTTGAGCCGACGTGCCAGGGTAATTGTGGTAAGAGGTAAAGCCAGGTGCATGTCGTGGGGAAAGATCAACGACATTAGCCATTTGGGATTGAGAGAGTGGTGGAATGGGGGCGGGATTTTCTGTGTAGCTGGTGGGGAATGAGGGTGGAGGGTGTCCCCTAATTCATGCTTGATACATTTCCGCCATCTGATGCTTCAACCTCCTAACCTCTTCTTGCAATTCTGATTCTGACTCAATAATCTCTCTCGGCGGGTCTACAACTGCTGTGTCTGTTTCCTTGCTAACCATGATTGTCTGGCGTTTTGACCGGGTGTAGTATGGATGGCTTGCTAGGATACCAACAAACTAACCACCTATTTGAAGAAACCTATGCTCCAAAAGCAAACCGGTTAGACTGAACAAATAACAGATAGGTAATCGCACGTTGAGGTGTGATGCACCTAAGCAGTTAAATGTATTCCTATATGTTTCATCCGGTTGCATGTTTCATCCCGGCTTTGCTTACCTCGCTCAAAAAGTTTCCTTTTTTTGATTTTTGATTTTCACCTATCTTGCTCTTGCTCTTGCTCTTTCTCGTTGATCATTTTTCTGGTTTTGTCTTTATTAAAACTTCTTTTTTTTTTTTTACTATTCAACAAAAAGGTGTTATTTTGCAAAAACTTAAATAACACGGCTACTTTTGCCAATACGGCCCTTCAGCATTTCAAAAGGGAAGATTTTAGGGCTGTGCTTGCTTGGTAGCCAAAAAAAATTAAAATAAGTGATCATTTTTGCAAAGACAGCCTTCCGGCGTCCTTTTGGAGACATTTGGGCTACTTATGCAAAACGAACTACTTAACGACTTTTATTTTCGAAATTTCCTGAAATAAAATACCTAAAAGAAGAAAGGGGTACCCCTAGATTTTTGAATTTTTTTTCTTTTTCTTTATATTAATAATTTTTATTATTATTTTTAAAGAACGACTACTTTGAAAATTTGCAAAAGTAAAAGAAAAAATATTTTTGAATTTTGTTTTGTCTTTTGAAGGAAGAGAGAAAATTTTTAATGCCCTGAATTCCTAAGACTTTATTATCAAAAATCAGGAAAGAAAATATATATATATATTTTTTGCAAAAATATACTTTTTGAACTCTTTTTTTTTTGAACTTTTATTTTATAAAAGCAAGGAAAGAACACTCGAAAAAAAAGTAAGAAAACATTTTTGAATTTTAGTTTATTTACAAAAGAAAAATATTTTTAAGCTTTCCAAAGTAAGAAAGCAAATATTTAGAAATTTTCTCCCTTTTTTTTTTTTAATTTAGAAAGACAAAATGTTTTGGACTTCAATTTTTCCAAATTTTTTTCGATTTTTCTTTTTCCTTGATTTTGAAATCAGAACTTTCATTTTCTATACCATTTTTTTTTTTTCAAAAATTTCGATAACATTTCGCTTTATTTTGGACCCTAGGTTTTTGAAAATACGCAACAATTCTCAACTTTATACCTCGCCCTTTATTTTATTTCTCAATTTTTATTCTAATGACCGGTCGACACGCAAATCGAAATAAAAATGCACAAATAGCACGTAAATTAATGCATCGGATTAGTCTTTTAATTCAAGGTCACCTGTCCTAGACGGACCCAACCCCTGTGTTGAGTCCCCTTAGTCAAATGCACATGATGCAAAAATAACGTTCTTACTTGGGATCCGACATGAGGTCACGTTATTCTAAATTAAAACCTGGGTACTGGTCTAGACTGGTGAACCCGAGCGGACAACTCGAGCCGAGGAAGGGGCTACGTACACGGCACCAAAAGGCCACCCGGCTTTGTAACTTATCCGTCCTCTTTCTTATTTTATGGTAAGACACTAACAGAATGTGACGTCACGACTAGCATGCACGTCCCGAAGATGAGAAGAGAAAGGTTCAGAACAATTTACAACAGTTCAAATAATATTAAAGCGGAAAAAGCGGCATTTAGCACCTTGAGTACAACAGGTAATTAAATTCAAACAAAAAGTCAAAAATAACAATTAATTTCAGCTCGAATTCTTGAACCCTGAACCAGAGATTTTGGGTTATGTTCCCCAGCAGAGTCGCCAGAGCTGTCACACCTCTTTTCATACACTCCCCGAGCAGAGGAAATGTATAAAAATGAGTTTTTCCAACTAAGGTGACATTGATCGAAATGAGATTATTGAATTATTTTCAGAGTCGCCACTTGGAAATTTAAATTGGTGTTCCAAGTCACCGGTATTCCAGATCGAGGAAAAAGTTTGACTCTCATAAAGAAGTCTGCGAACAAGAAATTCTAAGTAAGGAATTCTGTTAACCCGCGGGAAGGTATTAGGCACCCTCGGGTTCCGTGGTTTTAGCACGGTCGCTTATTGTTATAATTGGCTTATTATCTGATTTTATACCTGTTATTAACCTATGGAATTTTGCCTCATTCCGGTTTTCCGATTTTAAAGTTTTATAAGGAAAATTGCAATGTCAATCAAACGATGCCACAAATCACGTCACATAAATGCACCCGCGACTTATAACATCTTTTAATTAAACATCGAGATTTGAAATTTGGGTCACATAAATGCGTACCCGAAGTTAGAAAGTTAAATTAATAAACTAACGCGCCTAAAGCAAATTACGCGTTTTTAGTTCTTCGAGGGTCATGAAATTCACTAAATAGCGCACCTGGGTTTTCTATGTGTTTAATTAACGAGGGCCATATATTCGTAAATTAATTTGGTATGGCACACCTCGAATTGATTTTATTATTGAAAATATTGAAATCGGGTCACCTAAAAGGCACCCCCGAAATTAGTATTGTCACTATGTCACGGGAACCGTACCCATAATGGCAATACAATTAATCGAACCTAGAAGCGAGTCACTAAGTTCGAGGCATCAATATTTAATAATCCGAATTTGCATTAATTAAGTAAAAGGGCCATTGATGTTTATCGTTAATTATATGGCACACCTCTATTCTAAAAGAAACCTTGATGTTTAAAGTGCCTAACCCATCATAGAGAGATTAACAAGATTAACTGATTTTTAAACAATGGGATTCTCTAAAAGCCCAAAGATGAACCGATCTACACACAATTCAGTTTCAAAAATAGCCAATAACGTAACAAACAATCATGTTCTGATTTTTACAATAACAGCAGTATCTACGACAGCAAATTTAAACAGGCTAATAAAAGCCATTGCAAACATAGCCCATGATTGGGCAAAGAGAATTATATTCCAAGTTTGCATTACTGGAACTATTTCTACAACATCCATAAATCAATATGCCTAACTTAGTTACAATCATAGCTATTAAATCCATAAATACAATTATAACTTGGATTCTTGCACTAACAGTACTACTTTCCAGTATGACCAACTCAACGAATAGATAACAAATTTATAGTAAGAAGCATGCTGCCAGACTGATATTCTTAGATTAAGCTAACATACGAATATAGCCATTATGTTAAGGGAAATGGCCACAAACCAGATTGGCATTGACAATACTGTCACTAGATTAATTAGAATAAACCAAATGACTGCATTCTAAATTTGTTCTACCAATATTGTTACCAAATAATAACTATCAGCTGAAACTTCGTTGCCTCACCAATCATACTAATACCATTATCAGATTCATATCCGAGGAAGAGACACGAATCAATCAGTAAACATTCTTCAGTACAACAAATTTCCAGATGATTATCAGTTGCAACTGAACAATCTAAGCAAGGTAATGCAGCACATTGGCATTTCAGCAACTTCCAGAATAGCCAATAAGAAACAGATCTCAACTCTTAATACCAGGAATCATATGAAACCACTGAAATTTCGATTTATTACATATTAAAACCAATGCTCAAGTCACAGAAGTTAAGTAAATTGAATCTATCAAGGGATACCGACAGAACGAAGGTCATAACTGAGGCAAAAATGACAAACTCAGCTACAATCATCAAACAAACGGTCAATGAGTTTGTTTTTAAAAACTGAAGTTCGATT
>MCJB01000017.1:0-20523 GCA_002018475.1 Nicotiana obtusifolia
CGCTGTCCTGCGCGCTGGAATTTTCCCCTGACATAAAACGGGCATAACTTCTTCATACGATGTCCGAATTGGACGATTCTTTTTGCTATGGCTCCGAAATTTTGATACGGATCTAATGCTTCAAACAAAACTGAATTTGGAGTTTATTTACTAATTCTAATATCAATTACACCAGAAGCGCAATGTTTGTCGCTTCATGAAGCGACGAACCAAGTCCCGTTAATGATCCGAAATTCACCCGAGACCCTCGGGACTTCATCGAACATGCACACATGTTCTATAACCTCATGCAAACTTGTTCCAATCATTGGAACACTAAAATGAGCATCGATTTATTAAATTTGCTTTGAAAGCAACACTATGAACTCTAAGGTTCCTCAAATCGATCCTTCGATCCGAATCCGACCAAACGGTGTCCGAATGGTCTGAAAATTTGCACGCAAGTCCAAAATTACATAAGGAACCTACAGCAACTTTTGGAATTTCATTCCGACTTCCGGATTAAAATTTGACCTATCAATCGGAAATCCGAACTTCCTCGATTCAAATCTAGTGTTGTTCGAGGTCTATCAAATATTTTCCGGTCACTCGTCTAAGTCATATATTCTCTCCCGAAGCTAGTCGAGTCGTCGGATTTCAAATCCGAGCCTTCTAACTCAAAAGTCAATTCCATGGTTGACTTTAGCGACTTAGACTTTCTTAAATGAGACCATTTATCTCATATTCTTTCAATCACTTCGAGTACATTTAACTCGACTTAATTTCACACAATATAAATAATGAAATAGCTCGGGGAAATAAAGTGAGTCATTACATTATCTCCGTCAATGTTGATAATTTCAGTTACTAAGAGATCCGGTATCACCTCCTTAAGAGCTGATATGTCCCAACTGTGTTCTTGAAAAAGAATCTTGACATTAATATTTCCAGGTTTCACAGATTGGTTGATTTGCTGTAGATGGGCCCACTAGGGGTCCATTGTCCCACCAAAATAGAGTCTGGCCTTCACTCAATCTCCAGAAAATATTTGGTTCTACATGCTTCTTGATATCCATCAAGTTTTTCCAATTGTTAGAGTCTTTAGAGTTTTTAACCTTGGATATGGCATTAACTCTGGGACAATATTTAGTTTGGAGAAATCTTGACCAGAGATTGTTTTTAGTTGTAAATCTCCACCATATCTATGGTGGAGATTTTGAAGTCCTTTGAAGCCAACTCCTCCCTCTTCCTATGGATAGCACATGTTAGTCCAAGAGCTCCAGTAACAGTTATTATCCCTTATGTTTCTCCCCAAAGAAAATTGGAGAAGTACATTTCAATCTGGTTTAACACTGTTACTGGAGGAGCCATGACTGCAAAAAGGTGTAGTGTTTGGGATTGAAGGATGTGATTGATAATAACAGCTTTTCCTCCGGCGGAGAGCATTTTACCCTGCCACCCTCCGGCTTTCTGTAACACCTTGGTTGCTATGTTTGTGAAGTAGTCAATCTTCTTTCTTCTTGTATAAATTGGGCAACCTAGGTATGCGAATGGGAAGTTTGCATGTCTATACCCTGTCCATCTCCTTATTCTATTAATAGTCCTTCTGTTAGAGTAACCATACGTATAAAAATTGGTCTTCTCTTTGTTGATTTCTTGCCCAGATGCCTCTTGATAAAATCTTAGGGTGTCCATCATTAATCTGACTGAGTGCCTGTCTCTAGAAGTGAGCATGATCAAACCGTCTGCATAACGTAGATGATTAATTTGTGGTCCATTTTTGTTCATTGAGACGCCAATGTAGTCGCTCCTGGTATTGAGCTGATTCAGTGCCTTGGATAGTGCCTCAGCAGCTATGATAAAATCATCCTCCCTTTCACAAAGCCAGCCTGATTATCCGAGATAATTTTTGGCAAAGTTGGAGCAAGTCTGTTGGGCAGGATTTTGGATATACTTCTGTGCTAATAGGCCTAAGTTGAGAAAATTCCACCGGGGAAGTCACCTTGGGGATGAGCACTAGACATGAATGGGTATAGAATCTGGTAAGTGAGGCAGCCTCGAAAAGTGTTTGTTTCATTGACTTCCTAGCAAGTGCATCACATAAGCTTGTTATTTTATTTTTTTTCACATGATCTTTTATTTATACAAAACGAATCAATAACTTCACCTAATCAACTACTAATATTATACCACGTTCGGGAAAAAAACTAATACTATATGCCACAGGATAATCTAACTCAACCTTTAACTGAAAATTGATTACTACTGTATTATATCTTGTGCTTTAACACAACTATAAAAAAAAAACACGGATAAAACTATTCTACTTATGATTTGGCTGCAATGGTATTTGCTCTAAAGATCTAGAGACACTACTCGTACGAGAAATCTTGCGAGATTTATATTGACTATAAGAGCTTGAAATAAATTTTCAGCAGAAAGATTTAAATCTTCGATAGTGCCGATGGATTGAACTTCTCAAGGACTAAGATTCTTCTATTTTGTATTATCCTGGGAAAGCCAATGTTGTGGTACCAGTATCTATAGATAGTTTGGCACATGTAGCTGGAGACTTTTGGCTGAAGATATACATAAACTAGAGGGTACCAGTATCGAATTTAGTATGGGCAATTCAGAGACATTGATGGCTTGAGTTAAAGCCAAGTCTTCACTAGTAAAGTAGATAAAAGTCACTCAATATAAAGATGAGTAACTATGTAATGTGATGAGGTCCTAGGTAGTGAAAGCAAGGATATAATTATTGATAGTGATGTATTCTTTGACTAGGTGATTGGTCACGTGTACCAGACGTAGATAGGTTAAGACGAGTTATTCGTGAGGAGCTCAGTCCTCTTGATACATTATACATTCGAAGTCTAATAAGATGTACGATGACTAGAAGAAAATTGTATATGTGAGAAAAATAAGAACAAATTTTAAATTTTCTTCACTTGTTTCTAACTATTTGACTTGTTGGCATGTCAAGGCAAATATTTGCGACTTGCAGGACCACTACAACAACTCGAGCTTTCAAAGTGGAAATCAAATATAATTATAGTGAATTTTATGACGAGACTACCTCAAACAATAAAAAGATATGATTATATGTGGGAATTTTTAAATATGCTTCCGTAGTAAGCATACTTCTTACTTGTCAATATTTTTATAATGAGGTGATATATTCACATATATACATGAAATGAAAATTGTCCAACTCCATAAGATTTTAATGTCCATCATCTCTGAAAGAGGATCACAATTTACATCATATTTTTTAAAATTATTTCAAGAATTATTGAGTACACGGGTAGATTATACTGAATTTCATCCATAGACAGACGGACAGTCTGAACGTACTATACAGATCTTGGAGGATATGTTAAGAGCATGTATTCTTGAATTTGGAGGTAATTGGGATGCTTATCTACCTTTAGCTGAATTTGCCTACAATAAATTTTCAGTCCAGCATTCAGATGGCACCATATGAAGCATTGTATGGTAGGATATGACGTTCTCCTATCGGATGGTTTGAAGTTGGTGAGACTAACTTATTGGGACCCGACTTAGTACAAGAAGTCATTGGCAAGGTCCAATTGATCAGGCAGAGAATGCTCAAAGCAGACAAAAGTCTTATGCAGATAAGAGAAGACGGGATTTAGTGTTCACAATTAGGGACAGAGTGTTCCTACAAGTCTCTCATATGAAGGAAATGATGCGAATCAGAAAAAGAGGTAAGTTGAGCCTGAGGTTTATAGGTTCGTACAACAGACTTGACCGAGTGGGCGCCGTGACAAATCGTTTGGCACTTCCCCTAACTTATCTCTTATTCATCATGTATTTCATGTCTCTATGCTTCGAAAATGTATTCGGACTCCTCTCGAGTGCTTGAAGCGCTGACCATACCACTTGATGAGAAGTTGTCTTATGAGAAGGAATCGATGGCTATTGTTGATAGACAAGTAAGAAAGCTATAGTCAAAGGAGATTGTGTTAGTTAAAGTCTTATGAAAAAATCACACCGTTGAAGAAGCTACTTGGAAAGTGGAGGATGCTATGCGAGTCAAGTATTCTCATTTAATACAGTATTCTAATACGTACTTGAGTTAAATTCAAAGATCAAATTTCATAAGGTGGAGAGAATGTAATACCCCATAATTTAATTAAGGGTGCATTGGTCAATAGAAAAAAAATTAAATTAAGAAAGAAAAAAGAAAGAATAAAACATTAGGAGAATGGGCTAAACCCACTGGAAAGAGAAACGAGAAAAGGGGAAACCAACAAAAAAAAAATACAAAAGCTAAAGGGATTTTGGGGGAAAGGAACGCAGCATATATGCTGCAATTGAAATAGAAGCTAAAAAAGTGTTGAAAAAGAGAACCCCTTTAGCCAACGCAAGCATCAACAAGAAAAAGAAAGAAAAAAGGTTTCTCGTGTTCTTAGTGTCGAATATCGGGTTTCATCTTATTATCGACATAAATTCTTGAGCTTCAACAATAAACTCTAGGTGATTTTATGTAATTCTTTTCTTTGAGATAATATTATTTTATATTCATAATTTTTTTAGGACTGAGTAGAAATAATGTTGAGATTGAATTAAGAGCTTAAAGTAAAATTAAGAAAATTGGGAGAAACCCATGAGACTTTTTCAGGAATTAACGGAGTATATTATATGAATAGGTTGTATTTGGTTGAATTTCTGGATTTGGTTTAAACTACTAGTGGCACCAGTACGTATAATTCGACGAATTAAGAGTCAAAAATAATAATAAAATTCCGAGGATTGGGTATTCTAAAAGCTATGAATTAGCCTAAATAAGAAAATTAACATGAGATCAATGTTGGTGTGGTTATAGATTGATTGAAGAAAGTCGTACGGATAGCTCAAGATGACGAGTTTGGTATTTCGACACGAATACCGTGACTAGTAATCTTACCACAATTTGTGTTTTCATAACCTGCATGGTTTATACCTTATTTTGAAAATAAAATGTGTTACGAAACATTTGAATTACATGTGGGACAAGTCCTTTACTTGATATGGTACTGAACAGTTTACTTGAGATGTTTATAGTTATTTAAAATGTTTTCGCTGTTACTAGACATGTTCTACTGTTATTTGATATATGATTACCATTACCGAAATTGAATTGCATGATTTGATAAGAATTGAATGTCATGTGCTATTTTAAAAATGCTTACATGTGAATATTTACGGTTTACAAAGAAAAGTATAAATGCGAGGAGATTTTGAAGGATCCCGTAGCTAACGGCGGGTTCATTGGACCTAATGCACCTTGTATTTACAGATTACTGATTACAGTTATACTCCTTGCTAGTGGGAAGGTAGAACTAGCATACAGTTACAGTTTTTCCTCGTGTAGGGACCTACAGTTATATTTGACTCCTTTCACGAAGGGTCCACACAGTGATACAGGTTACATGATCCTTCCTTGGAAACCTTCCAACCATGAATATTGATATTACACAGTATTTACCAAGCTTATTATTGAATTGTCAATTGAATTATATTTCATGAAAAATATGATGAGACTGATTATTGTTTATTGTTTCTGAAAGGGCATTCTTATGATATTTCTATTAATATACTAGCATATTTTCTGACTTGTCTCCAATAAAACGGTTGTGATTAAGTATTATTACTCATTGAGCTAGCAACTCACTCCCCGCTATTTTTTTTACAAAGAGCAATTGACGCAGGCGAGTATTTCGTTAGTTAGAGTGCACATGTTGATAGTTCTTGTGAGCCCCGTATTTATTTACGTGGGCAAGGAGTTTAATTAATTGTTATGATTTTTTCTTTGAACTCTTAGAGTCGCTCATAGTCATTATTTTAGTATCATGAGTATTCTTTCGTTATTATAGACTTATGATGAGTATTGCACTTTCTAATATGATTTGGAGATAAATTAGTATTTCTGGCTGTTAGTGGGTGGATTATTAATGGTTGAGACTTGTTTTGGTTAGTTGATAAGTTGTTGTTGGTTGGTTTGATATTAGGATGTTTGGTTGTTGATTTTGAGACATAAAAGGTTTTAGATAGTCCAAAAATAGGAAAAATTGTGTTCGATTTTCTATAAATTATCGATGAGGCTTACTTGGGAGCACTTGTTCTTAAATGCCGGTCATATTTAAATTGGGCCGTGACATTATACCTCCAAATCTTTATAATTTATTTTTGACGAAACCATTAGATAATGGATGTAATTAAATTATATATGTTGATAGTGTAAATAAGTTTTATCTTTTAATCAGTTATAGCATATTAGACCAACTTTGTTGTGCGAATGACTTTTATGACAATATTATTTCTTCTTTTTTTTTTTTTGGCTTAAAAGTTCTAAACCAAAAGAAAGAAAAGAGGAAAAGAACCACTGTCCTTTTCGTGCTACTTTTGGAAGTGTCAAATTCATGAAATCTCAAGGAATCCAATACTCCTTCTTTTCGCTCGCATGAAATGACCTCAATAGTTCTCATTCACATAACTCCATCTACACATTTCCCACGTTTAAAATATGCATTTCCTTGCCTAACTTGTCTTTATTTGACTAACTTATGCCAACAAGGAAAGTTAAAAAAAAAAAAAAGACATTGTTAATTCATCAAAATTAATAAATAGTTATGTTTTTTGAGAAACACTCAAGCTTAGATCAAACCTGTATAAGGGTGTATTGTGGGCTGGGCTTAGATCGGGACCGACTCGGGCCTGCGTGCCAAACGGGCCAAACTGGCTGATCTCTAGTGGTGCAAAATTCCATAGCGGGCCGGTCCTGACCAAATAGCCCATGAGCCCGGGACCCGCAGGCGGGCCTGGGCCGGTTCAATCGGGTCAAACGGGTCAAATGGGCCCTAACGGTTAATTTTTTTTAAAAAGAATTTTTTAAAAAAAAAAGTGCCAACGGTCAGATTTTTAAAATCTAGTCGTTGGCTTTTAATTTTCAGCCGTTTGGAAGTTTAAAAAATAGCCATTTGGCCCCCAAACTTTGTTTTAACCCTAAACTTTTTATAAATACATTTTTTCCTTATTCTCAACTATAAATACCCCCTCATTCTTTCATTTTTACTCACAAATTCATCAATCTCTCTCAATCTCTCTCTAATTTTCTTCCATAATTGCTTACTTTATTATTGCAATTTCGTGAAAAATTGTGAAGTTGGTGAATTGAAGTATTCAAGTCTTCAACGATATTCAATTTTCAAGAAGTTGTTCGTCAATTCGGTAAATTCCTCTGGACCTTAAAGGATTTATGAGATTTGTTAGAGATAATACATAGACTAATATGTAACTTGTATTTTGGCACATCTTCCTTAATTTTTTTTTCCTTTTAATGGTGGTATTAGTACCTTGTTGTGCTCATTCCATTGGGAGGAGGAAGACTAAGAAAGATATTGCTATATATATATATATATATATGTTATATAAGGTAATATATAATTATATATACATACTATATATACTATATATATTTATATAGATATATCTAAGCAATTTATATTAGTATATACATATATAGTTTACAAGAAATTTCCCTAGATTAAAAAAAAATTAAAAAAATAGCCCGGAACGAAAAAGCCCGTTTAGGCCCGCAGGCTCGGCCCATTTAGCCCGGGACCATCCGGGCTTAGGACCGCAGTGGGCCGGTTCCACTCATTTGGCCCGTTAGTCCCGGGACCGTTTGACCCAGGATCGCCTCAGCCCAGCCCAGCCCGCCTAAGCCCAGGCCCGTTTGGCCAATTTAAGCCCGGCCCCGGACCACAATACCCTTAAACCTATATATATGTGGAAGCAACAAAAACCCAAGTGTATGATATCCCTCACTCCTACATTCTAACATTTCTCTCAAAGTTTAAAACTTGGTATACAAAAACATATCTTTGTATCTTCATTCTTTTTCTCAATCAATATTATGACATCCATGAAAAGAAGCAGAGAAGAGGAGGCAAGTGGAAGCAGAAGCCATGGCTAACTGCGCCTTAATGCTATTGTCTCGTTTAAACAACAACAACGCGACTTCAACAGATTGAGATTATCACAATGAGTTCGAATGCAAGACTTGCAATAAACGTTTTTCATCTTTCCAAGCTCTTGGCGGCCACCGTGCAAGTCATAAACGGCCAAATTTACTCGCCGGAGCTAATTCATTGCTTTCTTGTATATTTGTTGATATGATATTCCATTGATTCTTTTACCTATACGATGAATTAGATTATTTATATTCATATGACAGTTGATTTTGCCTTGAGTAGTACTGGTTAAATCAGAGGATATTACGCTATATGTAATAAGATACTTGTATGTTCTTTTATGCATTAGAACGAATTAATTACATTAACATAATAATCGATAACTAATGTGATGCATATACTTCTAATATTCTATCCATCGCCATGTTAAATTAACTTGCTATGATGGGGAGTTCCTTTTTTTTTTTTTACAAGGCTAAACTCAATACCTCTTGTTAAGGCTGCATAAATCCCATTCCCTTTTTCCTTGTTTGGTGCTTTGAAAAAGGTAACTACAAAGGATAAAACTTTCTGACGTGCAAATCTTAGTTTACTTTTGCCTATTGATCCAACTATAACAGATATAGATGATGACAATTAGCTGTAGTAGGAAAAAAGAAAAAAGAAAAATGAGTTACAATAATAAAATATAAGAAATTACTCTAACAATCCAATAGAATTATTACTGATAGAGAGAGTGAAAACATGTCAAAAAGATCCCAAACCATGTAAATATATAATATAAATAAAGAAGAGGGAATTATTTCTCTTCAACATATTTGAAACCGTCGAAATTTTCGAAAAAAGAACCAGCTTCAAAACTCATGTACTGCTGCGGATTTTCACTTCCAATTTCATTAATTCTTTCACACTCCTCTCAGAATTATTATCGTCTCCGTTCCAATTCCACGGCGAAAAGAACGTATTATCAACTTCAAGAAAAGATAAAAAGTTCGGAGTAGAATCCACAAAATTCCTCAAAGTCTGATCATAGGATTGTTGCAGTAGTAATTCTTGTTGAAGTTGTTGTTGTTGCTGTAAATAGCGCAGCAGTTGACAGTTCTCACATCCACACACTGCTGCAAAATTGTACAAATCAGACATATCATTATCTGCAGCAAATTCCACGTTCTTTTCTTCAGAATTCAGTTTCGCCATATGTTCAATACTTAAAATGTTTTGTTAGAAATATGTGAATGTGTTTGTATATATAATGCTGTTTGGTATTATTTGAATAGGATCGGATTTCCAATAAACTAGGATTTGAGTCGAATTAGTACCCAGATAACTAAGAGACTAGGTAATTAGCTCCTACTTCTATCTTGCTATGGTTTTTCAGTGTTATAATTATAATGTATTTAGGATTTGGATTACGCTAAACTCTTATCCAGAATTTTACGGTACTATGTCAGAAACTATATCCCCTTTGTTTAATTATATTATTCTTATTTAGTTTCCTTGATTTTCTTCTTTTGGTAATTAAAGAAAAATCAAAAGAGATTGCGTACATAAGGATCATAGAATAGAAAATTATAATAGTAGGAAAGTGAAAATACACCAGAACTAATTATCCAGCAGTTTCAGTTACCACATTTTAAAGTATATTTTTTGTTTAAGGAATTATACCTTAATTACTCATAGGAAAATCAAGGATTAATAAACATAAATTATAAAACAAGCAATTATATATAATCTTAATCAGAAAAAATAGTTAGTAGTCTAGCATTGGCAATTTCAGGCTGATGGGGAGGAATGTGTTGCTGATCTATAATAAATAATAGTTAGTCATACCATGTAGTAGACCACGACTTAAACATTAGGAGATAATCACACAATTCAATGCCGTTTATATTTATCAATTGACAATACAGGGATGGTCTTTCACATGCTTTTAGATGGTCCAAGTAGTAGTTTTGAGAGAAAGATCCTTTCTTGTTCTCTTTTTGGGGGAATCTGAAGAGTAAATGGTTTCTTATTAAACTGTCTTTCATTCCCACCCAAACACAATGCTTATTTATTTTTCTTTTTAAGCACCTTCATTAATCCAAAATCACTTCAATAATCACATAATGGAAAAGCCCTAGCAACAAATCAACCACACTTTCTACAAGTAACAAGATCCAGATATCCATCATAAAAGTTGTATTTGCGTACACATAAGATTCAGAAACAGCTAGGTTACAAATATCCTTGAGCTAATGAAGTCAAGCAGAGAAGGAAACTGGAAAGGTGTTAGCAACAATTTTGCCTTCTCAAATAATAGTCAACCTATCTTTCACACGTTAAATTTCAAAAGAATGACCAATATAGATATTACAAGATATTGCCTTCAACTTAAGCTTTTGCTTTGCTGTTCTTGGTGGTTTAGAGCCTAGCAAGTGCAAACGCACCTGTAATACCCAACCATTTTTATGAACCACAGCAAGCTGATTTCTGGGCAGCTTGACTACCTCCGGCTCCTGCATCTGGTTGATTAATCTTGAGTGTCGAAGGCTGCAACGTCAACTAATGAGTTCAGTATTTGGAAAGAAAAATAAAAAGGATATCTGGTTCTCGTCTTTGTTCCTCTCCCTACCCTTCTCTAAATTACTCTTTAAGAATTTACCAAACTAGTTAAGTTATTCACCTCAGCCTTGGAGTCAGTGTCTGCTAGCCTTTGCTTTATATCTCTTGCTATTGAGAAGAAAACTTGTTCCACGTTAAGATTTGTCTTTGCACTCTGCAATGAAACAGTAAAACTTAGTACAGGCGAACCTACGAGCATTTCTTTCTAGGTTGTCGAACCATACTTACAGTTTCAAAAAACTTAATCCCATATTCATCTGCAAGTGCTTGGCCCTTTGAAGTAGGAACAGCCTACAAAAGTGTTCGTTTTGACAAGATATTAGATCTTCATCTAAACACAAACCACCAAACTACTTCTATTTCTATCCACTTCTCTTTCTTCTTTCCTAAATTGGGAATATTGTGTCTTGCGAGGAAAGGAGCAGGATAAGTTAGATAAAGAATCAGCCCAAACGAGAACCTACCCTCTTGCTTTCATCCATGTCGGCCTTGTTCCCGACAAGTATTTTGTTGACGTTGTCAGAGGCATGCTGCTCAATGTTACGAATCCAGTTCCTAATGTCTGCAGATAGGATCGAACAGTTACAACCCATACCCAAGGGAGGAAAAAGAGAGAAGAAAAGTAAAGAAAGCAAAAAAAGGACTTTTAGTCAGGGAGTATGGAATAATGCAGAAACAGACAAGGATATGAACTAATGCAGCAATTATAAGAGTTTTAAGTGCAGAAAACAGATCAAGATATGGAATAATGCAGCAGATCCACCGAAGTTGTAAAAGAGGTTAAAATTCACGTATGAACTACATCTCAGATTATAGGAGTATCAGGACAAAGAACCTTACTGTTAAAGGAGGATTCGTCAGTAACATCATACACCAACAATATACCCATTGCTCCACGATAGTAAGCTGGAAAAATTTGTAAACAGAAAGAAGCAATAAGTTCACAGGTAAACAAAACGCAGGGATCTAATAAAGAAGATCACATTTTCATTTTAATACGAAGAGCAACTTAATGAAGATGAAAAATAGGCAGAAGGACAAGCTTTCACAAGGTTAATTCAACTTTGCAAAATAATACGATACATAAGATCAATTATAATCTACTTTCTTAGGGGGCCAAGAGATAAAGGTCACACCGAAATGTTGGGAAGAAACAAAAGGGGGAGAAAAACATCATAAGACTGAATCGAAAGAAGGTTCAATTAAGTAAACAAAAACGGAGAGAACTTCTCCCAGTTATGACGACCTTTAATACCAAAATCCTTTTATAACCTTGATGAAACAACAGGAGAACTTTTATCAATGAACAACCATAACAACATACCAGTAGTGATAGTCCGAAACCGTTCCTGACCAGCTGTATCCCATATCTGAAGCTTGATCCTTTTTCCATCAAGCTCAATGGTCCGAATTTTAAAGTCAATTCTGACAAGAATAAAATAGATATAAGAATTGAGAAGCAACTGTACACGGAAGTGTAACCAGGCACATAATTCTCAGGAGAGTTCTGAAGCAATACCACAGAAGTGTAACTATGAGAGAGAACTCACCCAATTGTTGTGATAAAGCTTGTGGTGAAGGAACCATCAGAGAAACGTAAAAGAAGGCAACTCTTACCAACACCTGCAGCGTGCACATCAAAGAAACAATTGGTCATAAAAGAAATCCACTATCACTTTCTTTAAAGTAATGCAAATACATTACATAAACTTCAGGTACAACGAAGAAGATGCAGAATAAGAAGCTCAGAACTTCCGGAGAAAAGGAGCAGAAAAAATAGAAATTGCATGGACCAAGGCACAGAATCCAAAAAGGAGAATAAAGGACTGTTTTTCTTTCTAAAAAAGAACCTTTTTTTTCTTTTTAGAGAGAACAGAATAAAGGAATCCCCTAATCACAAAGGAACAGGGAAAAATATTCATCCACTCCTAATGAGCACAGAACGAACAGAACATGCAATTGAACAAATATGGCCACAGTAGTCTGTCGTTCTTCAGAATCATGTTTCACAGACATAAGATCTAAAACTCATATTTAGTGGTTAATTCGTGGATGCAATAGAGAAAGCAATATGGTAACATCTGATGCTTTTTCAGAAGATATTTGCTGGCGACGCAGATTATCTCTGAGTACTTAAGCTAATCAGAGTTTGTTGAGATCCTTAATAGCTAGAGTACATCTCCTCGAGCTCAAAGGCGCACATATCAAAGTTGACACATCCAAATGCTGCTACTGGTCCTATAATTGAGCCCAAAACAGCCATATGGCTAGCATTATTAAAATGATAGCTACCAACTTAACAAGACAAGTATAAACAGTGACAAGATACGCAACAAGATACGCAGACAATCCACATTCTCTCCATTAATCAGAGAACAGTAACTGATGCAATCAAACGACAAAAATCTTCCTCCTGCTTTTATTGGGCATGCTGCGGACAAGCCTAAGAATAATCCTCCTCAAAGACATCATTAAGCTGTTTATAGAGTTATTTCACACCTTTGGTGCATGAGAGACATGGATAAAGACAAAAGTGCTCATCCATACTAAGAGCAAGATATCCCTTTTGGTAATCTAATCCAGTAGCTTCAGTCAATCTGCAGACATTTATATGATGGTAAATGCTTATGAGAGAAGCTAGTCCAGAGACTCTTTAAAATATGAACCATCCCTACCATTGCTTGGCAATTTTTGACAACAAGCACACAAAAAAACCCACCAACCAAAACATATCCCTCACTACATCCACGAGAGTGATAGACCCTGATAAATAGTCAATCAATCAACTACGTCCAATTAGTTGGGGTACGCTCAATCCTGTGTATCTCCACTCTATTCACTCAATATTCAGAAGAGTCATCCTAATGCAACTATATATAAGCTTCCCTTCAACCTAGCACTACCCTCCTGGATTTGGGGCCAGTATGGAATAAGAAGCTCACACTGATCAGATAACACCAAGTAAGATCATGGCTAATTTTGACACCTAATACATCAACATATTCCATAGGGAAAAAATTTATGGTAATCACTACTGGTCCAGTAGATATACCTATACGCTCTAAAAATGCTACTCCCTGCATCCTGGAATCTGGATTATGTGATGCTGTTTGACTAACGGAGTTTAAAAAATAAAAAAAACATTTGAAACTTGTTGCCTAAAACAAGTCAGGGATATTTGTGAGACTATAAATCATGGGTAGATTTGGAAGTGCAAAGTTAAATTGTTTATAAATATAAGAGTATCTTTTTTTGTTTGCGATAAACTAAAACGGAAAAGGGTCACATAAATTCCAATGGAATATTTTAAATCCCTAGTCATGTCACAGGGACAAATATAACAAACTTGCTAGCTAATTAACATGCAAAGTCATTAAATGAACCAAATCTAGACAAACCAAAAAATCATGTACACGTCGAAACCAAATCGGTTAAAAATATACATTTTCTGAGCAGACGCTAGATCCGTACAGAAATCAACTAACGGATCCTAAAACCGCAGCCATAGATCCGAAAATTTTAAAACATCGAAAGTTATTGCTAATATCCAAAAAATATTGAGAACACAAAATTTGTGATCTGTGAAAAAAGGATTAGAAAGGAAAATGAGGAAAATGTGTTAGATTACTAACCACTATCGCCGATCAAAAGAAGCTTTATGAGGTAATCATAGTCCGCTCTAGCCCTTGCCGGTGGTGCGGCCATTGAACAATCAATTCGTATATGATATTACACACACAGACACACACACCCCTCTGGAATCACAGAAAATGATCAAATTAATAACAAAAAAACACAATTAATAAGCAACAAAAAGCAGATCAAAAACTATAAAATGAATCTAATGATTTTCACAGAGAGATAGAGAAGGGGGGTTACCAATTGGCTATTCTGCGCACTTTGTGCTGCGTGCGCTTAGCAAAATTGTTCGAAACGAAGAGAGTGGGGCGGGGTTGATCACGCGCTTTATGTAGAGAAATGGAAAAGTTGAACGTGGTGCGTTTTGATTGGATAAGGGGAAAGGTGTGTTAAACGACAAGAAATGTGTTCGTTGTGTGTTTGAGCTGGAATTGTAAAATGAGGATGGAGTTTTTTAAAGGTTCAAATCTACAAAGATGTGAGCATTGATTGGAGCAACGAGAGGTACAACTGTTAACATAGTTTAGCAAAGATGCAAAGAATAGTCGGTTGCATCGAATACATAACCACCTTCCACATGATTAGCTTTTTAGACAATTCGTTTTAAATTGGAATATTCTTCTTAAATTACCTCTCCTTTTATCTTTATTTTTCTTTTCTGATTTCTCACAATATTGGTAAAGTTATTTTCTTGTGACATATAGGTTACGGGTTTGAAATGTAAAAATAATCATTAATGTTTATATTAGAGTAGTTTGTCTACATCACAATCTTTGGAATGCAATCCTTTCTCAAATCCTGCATAAGCACGGGTGTGCATCGAGCTACCTTTTTTTTATCGGTGTTCGATATCTTAATTATAGTTCAACTAATTCAGATTCACGTCGCAAAAAATCCATTAAACAGGGAAGCGCTTCTCGTTATTTTCTTATTCTTAGTGCTAGCAAAAATTCTAATTAAAAAAAATATTATCTATTTCACCACTACCCTTATCACAATGATAGTTGCTTTGTGCTTGACAAGAATTTTAAAAGCTAAAGTGCTTAATTTTTTGAAAAAAGGTTTATTTTTTGTTTTAAAGATCATATGGTGTTTCGAAAAGGTTTTAAAAAAAGTACTTTTAAATAATTGAATAAAATCATTTATGTTGCGGAGAAGCTAAAGAAACTAGCTTCTCTTTAGTAGCAAAAATAAAAGCTGATTTTAATAATTTTTCTGGACAAAATTATGCTTACCAAAGATTCACCTAACTATCCTCAGAGTACACACAAAAACTAATATCATGCAATATCGATAGCACATCCAATACACTATTTCTTTAGTTAATAATTTCATTTTTTACATTTTAATTAAATGAAATTGTAGAACTTAATTGATGTGTCTCGAATTAATATTTCGAGTCATTTACATTTTGAAGTAATACTAGCTAATTGTAAAGTATAATCTTTACGGGTTTCCTAGTTTGCACTCAAAATAGTTATTTGGAAAAATTGGCCAAATAATTTTTTATATTAATAACAAAAACACTTCTCAAATAATCTAACTGAACAGAAATTGTTATTATTCGAAATTATCTTTCCTCAAACTCCACTTGATAAAAAAATACTTTTTAAGACAAGCAAAGTTTATATCTTTGGTCCAACAGACGAGCAACAATTTTTTATAGGGATTTTTACCTTTCTATATTACATATGAAACTTTATTACTCTCTCTAATTAAGACCATATACAATTTATTAATTAAATACAAATTAATTTTAAATGAGTATCCATTTATATTAGGAATTAAATAAGGAATCAGTTATTTCTCATCTATGTTATCTCTCTCTCTCTTGCGCTCTCTCTCTCCGTCTCTCTCGCTCTCCATCTCTCTCTCTCTCTCTATGTGTGTCTCGCCATCTCTCATTCTTTGTTCTTTCTCCAATTTTTCTTACTTTGATGTTCTCTACTTTTTATCCTTCATGTTATATATATTTTTAATGTAATTCATTAATGGATTTCAATCGTTTTACTATAGAGTTTTAACTTAGCAATTTCCTTTCATGTTGCACAATTGTTGTTCAAATTGAAATTGTCAATCAATAAATTTTGAAGGTGTTTGACTCTCTACAATTGACAGCCATTAATAAGCTTTGAAGCTTTGAATTTAAATTTGGGTTTTCAAAAACTATTATTTGTTTGGATTGGGTGTTGTTGCAAATAATTGAGAATATTGTTTGGAATTTATATCTCAATTTTGAGGGTGTTTGGTGAAGAAGAAGAAGAAGAAGAAGAAGAAGAAGAAGAAGAAAAAGAAAAAGAAGAACACATGACATACAATATACTTACGAAATTGTATTAAAGTTATATTATAATTGTATGTAAATTGTATTTAAGTTGTATTCTGTTGTAGTTATATATTTTTTTATTTGAATGTTGTATGAAAGTTGAAAAATAATTATATAATGTATAAATCGTTGTATAAAATTTATATTTAAATTATAAAGGCAAAATACATAAGTTACCCCCTAAACTATAGATTAAATCCATGTTACACACTTTTTGCGGATGAAAATTACTTTGCACATTCAACCTTTCCAAAGTGCAACTAAGACGCACCACTTTTGTTAGGTCACACGCGCGTGTTGACCGAAAAAATGTAAGCGCGAAACTGTGAATTTTCTGTCCCGATCTTTATTAAATGACATGTGTCAAATTTTCAATATTTTCTTTTTTTAAACACTATTTGGTTTCTTAACTTTGACCACATCCCTACCCCGATTTATCTTATCAAGAGTCCCTCCCCTTTTTTGTTAGTCCACCGAAACTCCTCCTCCCCCATTTCCGTCTTCTTCCACATTCTTTTTTTCCATCTTCTCTCTCGATAATTTTAAGAAAAACAATAATGTAAAAGGATTTGAAAGAAATTGATAAAGAAAATTAAGTGAACTCTATAACTAAGAAAATTCTGTAGATCTTGGTTTGATTGCTTATTTTTTACCTAATTTTTGAAGAGTATATTAGGATCGTTTTCTTTGACCTTTCGTCAGGTTGTGCAAATTAATGTCCTCTGCTCTATTTTAGGAAATACATGAGACCTTCCTCTGCTTGATATGTTATAAAAGATCTTTGTTGTGAAATGATCTCTTACACAGTCAACATTCATTAAGAGAATATAGAGAAAGTTAAAATTGATGAAAACTCCGACAACGTCTTTCTTTAATGGTGTTTGGAGTTTTGGGTCATAATTTTTGTGTTAGATTCGAATTCCGACTCCAAAACTTGGGATTAATCTGCCTGGGCATCTAATTTTGGTTTGTAATTGGAAGGTGATAATTGTGATTTTTTTATGGTGGTCGGCGGCAATGGAGATGAGGCGGAGAAGAGAGAGATTGAAGGGGAAGGTTGAGGGGTATATTTGTAATTTTAAATTGTTTTATTCTTAAAAAAGTAATGGCACATGGCATAATATTATTGGTGCGTGATATTACACATGTTTTGAAAAATTGATCAAGAAGAAAGTGGTGTGTCTTAGCTATACTTTAGAAAGTTTGAGTGTGTAAGGTGATTTTTGTTCGCAAAAAGTGTGTAATAGGGATTTGGTCCATAGTTCAGGGGGTAACTTATGTATTTTGCCAATTATAAATACTATCCTTTTACATAAAGTTGTTGATATGTATCAAAATTGTATTAAAAGAGAAAATTTTGATTGAAATTTCAGAGAGGAAGAAGAACATTCTACATACAAAATATATACAAATCTTTTACAAAATACATACATAAGACATATTGTACAAAATTTGTATGAACATTATATTTAAGTTGTATGATGTTGTAGATGTATTCAACTGGGTAAAATGATGTACGAAAGTTGTAGATAAGTTTTATACTATATAATTAGTCGTATGAAATTTATTTTTAGAATGTATATTGTTGTAAATATATCAAATTTGTATTAAATTTATACGAAATTTATTTTTAAATTTATATATTGTTGTATGATACATTATTCTTTTCTTATTCGATTTGTTAAACAAAGAAAAGTAGATAGTGAATTCCAAATTGACTCATGTGCACTGATTCATGACATACACGTTTCAGTCTATAGACTTCAAATGTGATCGAACTGGAAATTGTTCGTGGAAAGTAAAGTCTGCAATAAAATAAAAGCGACTTCACCTCTTAATGTATGCAATTTACTTAATTTCTATTTATTCCTCTGATAATGTTTGCTTGATCTACTTATAGATTTTTATACTTGGGATGATGGATACTGTCTTGAACCTTGGACTCAATAATGAAGTCGTTACTGGTTTGGCTGCCAAAAGTGGAGAAAGGTTCGCTTATCACTTGTACAGACAACTTCTTGAAATGTTTGAAGATGTGGTAAATATTCTCATTGCTTGAAAGGGGAACATACTGCTGGTAAAAATCTATTAGTAGATTTTATCTCATATGGTTCTCGCTGTCACACCTCTTTTCGTACACTCCCCGGGAAGGAAAATGTATAAAAATGAGTTTTTTCCAATTAAAGTGACATTGATCGAAATGGGATTATTGAATTATTTTCAGAGTCGCCACTTGGAAATTTAAATTGGTGTTCCAAGTCACCGGTATCCCAGATCGAGGAAAAGTTTGACTTTCATAAAGAAGTCTGCGAACCAGAAATTCTAAGTAAGGAATTCTATTAACCCGCGGGAAGGTATTAGGCACCCTTGGGTTCCGTGGTTTTAGCACGGTCGCTTATTGTTATAATTGGCTTACTATCTAATTTTAATACCTGCTATTAGCCTATAGTGCATTTTACCTTATTTTTACTTTCCGCTTTTAAAGTTTATCAAGAATTGCAATGTCAATCAAAATATGCCACCAATCACGTCACATAAATGCACCCGTAATTTGTAACACCTTTTAATTAAACATCGAGATTTGGATTTGGGTCACATAAATGCGCACCCGAGTTTTAGGGAATTCAATTATCAGACTAATGCGCCTAAAGCAAGTTACGCGTTTTTAGTTTGTCGAGGGCCATGGAATTTGCTAAATAGCGCACCTCGATTTTGCTAAGTGTTTAATTAATGAGGGCCATATGTTTGTAACTTTATTTGGTATGGCACACCTCAAATTAGTTTTAAAACTCTTATGAATAAAACATTAATAAAATCGGGTCACCTAAAAGGCACCCCCGAAGTTCGTGTTGTCACTATGTCACGGGAACCGTACCCACAGTGGCAACACAATTATTCGCGTTTAAGATTTAATTAATTCAAAGAGTCAAGGCTCATTGCACTAACATTACAATTTTAATTGATAAAGAGGGCCATAGGTGATCGTGATTGACTATATGGCGCACCTCTTTTATACTAAAACACCCCTAAATATTGTTGCTAAGAAATTATGTCCAGTTGGCCCTAATGAATTAAACCCAATCATAACTATTTGATGCAAACTCATTTGTGAAAATAACCATAAATTGCGCAAGTGCGGACGAACAAACTTTTAAAGCAGATTCTAGAAATACACAAAATATATGGAATCATTTCTAAAGCAAGCAACACTTCTACAAAGGCAGATTGTCGTGCAATACAAAACGAAACAGTGAGCCAAGCAATCCGCTTCGGCATTGGCTTTAACGAACAGCCATTTTCATAAACAAAAATATAACGAAGCAGATTTGAAACGTCGGCAAACAACAATCTGAGTTTACACACCAGCAACCATTGCCGGTGACTAGAGTCCATAACATGACTTCTAATAAACTGAAATTGTCCAGATTCTTTACATAACGACGCTCTCGAAACAGCAAATCTTAAAGCGAACAGATTGTTGATTATGAACGAACCTCACAAAGCTGCATTGTCATTGCGGACATTGTTTTTCATGAACGACCTTATTTCTATTAAGATTAGTTAAATGACAGTTTCCTCCTAGTTAAACATTCATATTCCTACTTAAGAATCTTGACGACCAAAATAAAGAAACAAGGTTGCCGACAATGTCAATTGAACAATCAACATGTTACGTTCGACAATGGATGAACTAATGATGAAGTGTGTTCATTAACAGAGAGACAGAAGAAGAAACTTGACCACATAAAGGTCATATATGAAATGAATAACAAAATTAACTAAAATCGACACTGAACAATACAGAATCAGTGAATAAACTTACTATCCAAAGACAACAAACAATTTTCAAATCACTACGGTTCATCAGGATTCGACTCAATCACTTAATGAATTAGCACAAGCGAACCAGCAAAACAGGAACAATAGCACAAACGTGCGCATCGATTAAACAGATTTGAGTAATAAGCATTCGTTACATTGCTTAACCACAAC